>CAUZXS010001731.1:0-72619 GCA_963585895.1 Sepioteuthis lessoniana | reverse complement strand
CCTTAGTAAAATCAACTGGTCGAGCAGAAAGGAAATTCTTAATTCAAACCCTCTACTAGTGGGACAAAGTAACTTACCACAGTGGAGTGGAAAAATCAGGAGCTAACCTAATCCAACATTGAGTTCAGCCTCATTCTAGAAACTTCTAATATTTGAATAAAAGTTTTTTGACATGTTCATTAGATCCTACTTGTGATATTAGATAATGGAAAGTAGCATTACATTTAAAGCAATTTGAACTGCGAATTTAAGAAAAAAAGAAAAATTAATACTTACTATATATATATATATATATATATATATATCTTGGAAAGTTCACTGTGAAAGACCTACATTAGAATAGGTTTCCACTCTTATGAAAAATAAAACAAAAACCATTCATGTTTGTCTACCATGACAGTGGAGGTCAAGATATATTGTCTACTGTGGTTGATATAGGCTTGAAATATGGCACTATGTATGCTCGATATCTTAGTTTCCTATATTTTTCTCTCATTTGGTTTTATAAATTCTCCATCTTCATTTTAGCCTATTGTAATTATTTCTGTATAAATAAGGAGGATCCCTTTTCAATAGTTACTACACCGAGGTACAGGGGAGGGTGATACTCCTTTCCCTGTATTGCTCCACTTTACCCTTGATATATACCTTATATTGCTGAGGTATCAAGTACTTTACCCTTGATATATACCTTATATTTTATACTTTACCCTTGATATATACCTTATATTGCTGAGGTATCAAGTACCATTTTTAAAGTCTTTGGTATGACGCAAACTTGGATTGGACCCAAGTCTCCCAGACCACTGGTGAAAAGAATCACTATTTTTCCTGATTTTTCAGCCCAAATATTAGGAGAGCATATAATATGTGAGAACTATATGATTAACTTTTTTTCAGGCCACATGCCTCACCATATTTGGGATTGAATGACCGAAAATAACTTATATCTTTAGTTCAAACTTATGTTTTACACCATTACAGAGAAATTTCCCCTGGAATGTGTATTTATGATTTTATTTCTTTTTGTTTTTGCTGCAAGCTTGTTGCATTTTTGTGTGAACATGTCTATATGTTTTTTCTAAATACTATGTAAATTTTGTGTTTTAAGACATTGTAAACTATATAAATTCTTGCTTTTAGTGAGTATGAACCAATAAAAAGTTAAAACAAATGCTAAATTTAGCTGCTACAAATTCTAAAAAGACTATGCTATACCTGTCATAAAATCAAGTGTTCAAAGTCTCTTCTTGCTATCATCTGAGTATTGTTTTAATGGGGTCAATATTCATAGTGAATGGAGATAAATAAGAGGCTTGAACCAGGTTTTCAAAGGATCTATCTACAATCATTATTTCTTACCAAGCAATATAGACAAAGTATTTATTAATGGAAAAGTAAATTCTGCACAGAGATAAAGTCAAACCAAGAAATGTATTTTAACTCCAGTTTAAAATCTATAAGTTTCTAAGTCTCAAGTCTTTATCCTTTATTTCTGGTTCTTCTGTTGATTATTCTTATTGTTGTGGTACTCCATGAAGTTTTATCAAACAACTTTTCATTGAGACATTTAATCAAGCGGCTCAATGAAAAAGATGCTTGATCAAGCAAATCTTTCATTGAGATGCTAGATCAAGTGACTTTTTATTGAGATAAATTTTTATGGAAAGGACTTATAGAATAACTTTAAATATAAAATAATTTTAACACTTTCACATAGTCCTCTATGACATGTTTGAGGGCCATCTGTGGCTCTCAAACCACATTTAAAATAAAGGATAAAATTTTATGAAAATGTTTGAGTGGATGCTTCTAATTTGCCTTGAAAAGTGGAAGAGTTAAACAGAGAAAAACTTAATTCTGTGAAAAGTTATTTGAGTAAATGACTTTTCATAGGATCAAAAATACTCTCTATTTAGAATTATTTTATATTTAAAACTATTCTATAAGTTACTACCATAAAAACTTGTCTCGTTGAAAAGTTATTTCATTGGAAAGTCATTTAATAAAATGTCATTCAGTGAAAATCTGTCTCATAGATTACTCAAGACAAATATAACATTCAACCTAAACTGGAGTAAATAAATAAGATAGCAATTTGATTTCTTTTTTGTTGCAATGATCTGGTGACTTTTCCTTTTCATCTTATCCCCTGTTGACACTATCCCTGTGTCCTTGCAGTTTTGACAAAATACAGACAAGCTACTTTCTTTAAAAAAAAAAAAAAAAAAAAAGCAAATGCAATGTGGGGAAAGTCGGTCAATGAGACTTTCTGAGGATGGAGAATGGATGTTGTCTAATACACTCATACAGTTATATCTATATAGGAGGCATGTTTAGGGTAATTATTATCATCATAGATGGAATCAGCAACCTCAAAGTTAAATTCTAGACCATGCTGTTTGCATTTGACATCACACTCTTGAGAAAGGCCTGAATCCATCTCTTTTAACCTCCAGCTATGTGTAAATAGTAGGTCAGACTACTTCTTTAGCCTTGGTATGTCAATTGGTCTAGGAGAAGGAAAACTCAAACCAACTGTATTCTACTTATAAATAACAGTGTTGTATCCTATCCATAGCGAAGGCATTGAACAAATACACACACACATACACACACACTTTGGATAACAATTATCCTCATAAGAGTATTTGCATTTCACTTTGTGCTAATACCCTTTGTATCTCTCCATCTCTTTTTGTTGTATAGTAAGCTTTGTCTTTATGAACAACAAGGAACATAATCAAAGATAATGAACAAACGAAACACTTCTTTATTAAAATATATCTCTCATTTTATTCTGGAAAGGGGCCCTCAGTTTGTTGTTCGTTTAAGAGATAGATGGAGAGACATATACTCAGAGAGAGGACTTCTTCTTGTCCATATCTTCTTCCAGGAGCCAGGGGCTGCCAATGCTTTCACCCCCTTGCAAGCCGTATCGTCAGAGATGACCTAACTTTCTGATTGGCTGTGTATCCCTGGCTCGACTCCTGATTCTCTGCACTCTGTCTAAATCTGACCGCGTGGTTATCACGTGGTCTCCTTCCTGTTATACACCTGTTGGACCTGACTGCCCTGACACATCCCCTTGTTTACTAATCACAACATGACAGCTTGTCAAAGCACACAGGGTCACTAGGAACAAACCAAAAATTCATGTCATATGTTATATAACATTCTCTCTGCATCTATTGGTAAATAGTAGGACAGATTGGGTTCTCTAACCTTTGTAGGGCAACCAGTCTATGAAAACAAAAAGATTTTAATTAAAAACTTGAAGTATTATTTGGGAGAATCTGACACATTGGTATATCATTCTTACTTATCCAAAAAGTATTGCTGATTTTACACAGGCTACCACTATAAACAAATCACCTGTGTAGGTGGTCTACTTAATAAAATCTTTAGCTGAACTGTTGGACCCTCATACATTGACAGGAAAGTCTGATATATAACTTAGAAATATTGCGATTCCAAACTATGCCATCAAACCAACAGTCCAGCACTATAACCAGTAGGCTACAAGATTGTGAATTTTGTAAGTTCAGGTAAACTCAACAAGGAAAATGATTTATTTCCAAAAATCTTATCACCAGACTGTGCTGGAAAATCAGAATTTGGTTATTAGATCTTTTAGATAACATCTATAAACAGTGATTGGAATTTAGTCTGAATATTTTTTGGTTTATTTAATCCACATATATTTAACATGTATACACACTGGCAAAGATCTCTTTCTCTCTCCTACTTGTCTGTTATAAATGATAACCTGTCCATCATTAAACTCCACTTATTTCAAATCACCATCCTTCTTATTTTTAGGCTCCTCTAATTATTATTGTCCCCCTATTAGCTTTTTAAGTACTATTTACTATACTAGTAGAGTTCCCATGAAAAATTACAAGATTATGTTTGGATTGGCACTCTTGCCTTTGATCAGGTACAGTATCCGTACTTATATATCCTGCCTTAAAATATGAAATATACAAATCTATCATTTTTAAAAGTATGAAATTTGATACTTCCTAAAATTAGAAAAATGTATACAGGTGCTTCTTTATTTAATTATAGAGTTAGGGACTATGCTATATACTGAGGTTTATTGCTTTGTTGTTATTTTGCTGATTTTGTTTTTTTGTTTTGTTTTTTCTAGTTTACTTCTTCACATTTTACTTCTTTTTTTTTTGTCTTTTTTATAAATTATGTTAAATTAAGACTATGATTCCCTTAAAATGACTACATTTCTATAAAGATGTTTATCATTATCATTTGATTTATTTGTTTTCATTATGATATATTTAATGAAATTTATCTGGGTACAGATACAATACTCTGATCCTATGCCGAAATGCTTTGATCCTAGGCACAGCAAACAGATACTATACACTTATCCTTGCAGAAGTTATTGGCATTCAAAGTAACATTGAAAAAAACTCATGCTGTTTATTATAGAAATGTTAAAAACAAATCCTAAATAATTAGTGTCCTAGGTATGATAGTGGTGAGGCTCTAACCCTGGAGCTCTGGAGAGTGAGGAGTCACCAATTCATTGCCATTACTCCAAAGTCCACTCTAACCCAATGTTAAGATTTTGTCAGTGGGTCAAATAGATCTGTTTGGGATCATGTTTAAAATGATTTTTCAACTCCATTGGCTTGTAAAACCTTTATATCTCTGATGGGGGAGTCCCCATGATATAAAGACTAATGTCCTGGATTATGACAAAATAACTCTAGTCACACTATCATGTTCACTTTCAAACTAATATTCATAGGAAAGGTATGTTTCCCCGTATCCTCCAGCTATGGGTTAAATAGTACCAAAACTGTCCCTCTATAAAGATGGCTTTGGTATTAAATAATCCTCAAAGGTTAATATACCATTAAAACAAACTAAACCAAACTTATATCTATGAAGTATTTACCTATTTAAAATGATTATGAACTTTGATTCATCAACTCTTAAACATGAATGTTGCAAGTATGAAGTGTTTTCCTATGATGATACATTTTTCTTCTTAATATAATTGGAAATCATAATTGTGAAACTGACTTTAGCATTAAATAATCCAACAAAGGTTGACATGCCATCAAAACTAACCAACAAATGATTGACAAGATTCTAATTGAACTAATCAAATTAGATGGAAAACAAAAATGATTTTTGCACTCGTTATTTTCATTTCATTCCAAATAAATATACAGTCTCAGCTTCTGAAGTGTGTCACCACTTAGTAACAGCAGATACTGTAAACAGTTTGAGGATGTAAGTCAGACTAAGCAAAGCTTAGTAACTATAAATCATTTAGGTGCCTTGAGGGGTGTATGTATGTATCCAACCCTTTGCTCTGAGCAGGATGCAACACAGTCAATTTTTAAGTGGAGTTTAAAAGGTTTGAATTTGATTTTTCTTCTCCTAAACTGGTTGCCATACCAAGGCTGGAGGAAAAATGGTGGAATGCATACCTTTCCCAAGAGTAATAGCACTGTGTGAACAAACAGCCTCATCCAGGATTTGTACTTGGATCATCTTGAGGAGTGTAATGGTTAGCAAGCTATGCTTGCATTCTATTGTTAGTGAGTTTGATTCTCACTAAGTGCCTCATACTTCTTCATGCTTAAATAACTATCATAAACCATTTCATTTGTCTTAAAATTTTTGTCTTTTGACTCTTGACTTATGATTTCAGTTTTTTTAATATAAAGGTTTAAAACAAAAAATTTTCATCAACCCTTAAAAATCAAAAAAAAATTTCTTTGTATGAAAATCAACCCTTACATCAAAATTCCTTTCAAAGAAGTTGAAATTTTTAATATTCAAAGCTATTGACTTTAAAATTATGAGGGTTAGCTGAAAAATTCATAGGCTGACCCAAATATTCTATCATCGAACATGACCAAATCAGGTTTATTTTTTAATATAGTCTTTGCTGTCCACTTACATTTTCCATCGATGTTGCAGTGCTTGGATCCCATTGGTAAAAAACGTCAGTAGCAGCAGATGACGTCATCATATGAACTTTTCAGTCCATCCTCTTAATGAATTAAATTCTTCACTCCAATTATTTCAACTTCAAAAATATAAAACTAACATTTGAATACATTTTGTTTGTTTGATATATTTTCTTTCTTCATTTATTTTTATAGTTGATATTTTTTTCATTATTTTCAAGAAATAAATTTGTCATTTTCTTTTTTGCCTTTTATGTGTCTCTATGTATTTTTTCTTTATTTTAGCTGATCCCAGTCCTGACACCAGTATGATACATGTAAGCATTCATATTTCTAGGATTTGTAAAACAAAATGTTCATGCCTTTCAAATTATTACAATGCAATTAAATTTTTTTGCATGGTCCATTTTTCATCAACTGGATTTTCATTTTCATTGCACAGATGAGCCGATCAAGGCTCTAAAGGAATAGGTCTACTGAGTTTTTTTTTCCTTTCATTTGTTTTGGTTGGGATGGTGAGCCATTTGCTAATTGGCTAAGGACTCATTATCATCCTGACTTGGCTTTGTGAAATGAAGATCAAGTTAGGGACTGGTTCATGCCGACTGCAGCCACATTCTTGCCTGATAAAGCTTGGCAGGAACCGTCTCAGTGGTCACAACTGAAAGTCTGGTCAGGGCTTGATGGTATAGTGTTGTGGTTCCTCCTCCTGTGTCTTTTGTTTTTGAGAGTGGCTCTGTGAGCATTTTCAAATGAGATGACATAGTTGGTAGTGAGATTCCAGGTGTCACAGTTCTCAGCTAGGGTAGACTATCAGCGATGGTTGATGTGAGAGGCACTAAAGGATTTTTTTCAAGCAGTCCATGAATCATTTCTTTAATGTCCCTTTCTCATGATAGCCTATGAGGAGCTTGCTACACATTATGATCCTGGGCAGACAATTCCTCATCCTGAAGATGTGCCCAGCCTAGCGTAGCTGGGACTTCAGTAGCATGATCTCATTGCTGATCAATCAGCAAAGGGACATAGCTGATTGTTTTAAAGTAGATGATTTTTTTCTTTTTTTAAATGCTAAAATTGGAAAAGAAAAACATGGATGATAACTTTTTGTAGTAGGATATTTTTTTTACTTCACAATAGCAGCTAGAGAGAGAGAGAGAGAGAAATACATTCATATTTTTTCTTGGTTCTGGCTGAAAAAAAATTACTCTACAAAAAGTTACTCCCCCAAATTCAAGGGGAAAAATAGAAAATGAAGAAAGTGCTAAGAAATTATAGCTTGGAAGGGGAAAAAGTGGCATTTTCCACCTATGAAAAGAAAACTTTTAATATCACTGTTTTAGGTTATTTTCTACACTAAGCAAAAGGACTCTATTTTTTGTTGGGGCTTAGAATATGCTGACTGTATGCCCTGCAGTGCAGAGAGTAAAATCTCCCCCATCCAGGTGTCTTGGGTATGACACTAATCTGCATCTGGTGGTGAGTCTCCAGTTCTGGAGATCTGGGTAGTGTTGAGTCCCCACTCATTATCATTACTCTCAAGTCACTTCTGATCTGAAGTGGTTGTAGCTATCTATAGATCTCTTTTAAATTTTTTTCATATTCAATAGGACTATGTACAGAACAAAAACCTTAAACAACTACACAAAAATGTAAATATGAATTTACAGTGAATGTGATTCCCTAACCTCTAGGCATAAAACAACCCAAGACATTAATTTGTTTATCATTTTATCTTTTTGTCCACACACATGAACATAAATGTTTTTTTTTTTTCTTATTTGTTTTTATTTTGACTTAATTTTTGGTATTTTTCCCATGTCTGACAGCCAAGTCAGCTGGGGCTGTAGAATATGCTGGCTGTATTTTTGCAGAGGGGTAAGACCCCATCCTGAATATGTTACTAAACTATCTGATGGTGAGGCTCAAGTCCTGGAGCTCTAGGGAATGTAGAGTACCTCTTCATTGCCATTGCTCACAGCACCACTCTGACCTGGAGTGGTAATACCTGTTAGGGTCCCATCTATAGGTCAAATCGAACTGTCCAATCATTTAAATGTGTGCAAACAAATGATTGATGCTTAATTTAATTGTTAGTGTTACATAGCAATTCTTGAAACCTTTTCCATTCAACTGTGTACGAATAAAACTATTTGTGCTAGATAGCAATGCCTGAAACCATTTAACTGTGTGCAAGCAAATGATTAATGTTTAATAGAATTATTAGTGTTAGATAGGAATACTTGAAACCATTTAACTGTGTGCGAAGAAATGAGCTCTAGTTTGTTTGAAATGTTACCTACAAACTATTCATTTACAAATCATATATATCTAATGTATGTATAAATAGGATTTAGCATTAAATAACCTACAAGGGTTGATATACCATAAACCCAACCAGCCAACATGTCTGAGTTCACTTCAGGTGGAACTACATGGCACAAAGCCTTTTCATTTCATCACTTTACAGTGATGAAACATGTGGAACATGGCTTGTTACTCAACTCGCTGTCACCTCTGCTAAAACACATTACCCACTCCCTAACTGTGCTCACATTACAGTTTGGTCTGTATGAACATTCAGCAAGCATTGATGAATATTAATGGTTGTAAATTTTCTGCATGGAAGAATTCAATGACACACTTCTGCTTTCATCTTTTATGCTATCTGTAACAAAAAAAAAAAAAAGAATTATAGGCAAATGGCAGGAAGGTGTTACTTTACTGCCATACCACCAACATCCATGTTCAGCATTATAACACATCTTCTCATGGGTGTGGCATGTGGGCTTTTCATTGTTGGTGAAAGTGCATAACCAGTTGTAATAAATATAAAAAATTAGTTTTTTTGTAACTGAAAATTTGTTCTGTCCTAGGTGTTTATATGCTCCTTGTGTTTGAAGTTTCCATGAAAATAAATAGGCTTTATTTTTTAAGTGTCCTTTCTGATGTATGTATAGTACTGTTTTAATATGACTGTTAATTTGTGGGTATTAGAGTAATGGTTACCAGTGGCAATTTTTAATGCTTAATTTTACTCTCCCCACTCTTTTTTATTTATACTTCTAAATTACTTGAGACTTTCACCTAGAAAATCTCTTAGAAAGCTATCAAAGATTTTGTTTATCATTTTCAGATTTTACTTAGGACCCTGAGGTCCCCTTCCTTAACTTCTGACCGATCCCACTCCACCCTGGATTCTTCTTAGCTGAAAATGTAAAGTGTTGTAACCAGTTATTTAACAGCCTTATAAGGCTGTTAAATAGTAAAATATATTTTATTGGCAATAGATGTAGATTCCCTTACATCTAGGTATAAAATAACTCTTGATGAGTTGAAGTCCCATTATAATCAATTGATCATAAAATACTTTGTGGCAAACAAACTAATCTTATATTTTGTTGGCTATATTTATTGATGTGATAAATTTAAAGTACTCTTAAGAAACAATTACACAAAAAATGTAAATATGAACATACAATGAATATGATTCCCTAACCTCTAGTCATGAAATAACCTTCGACAAGTTGAAATTCCCAGCTATGGGTTAAATAGTACCACTATCATTCTTCTTGAAGAATGGCTTTGGCATTAAATAACTTACAAAGGTTGATATGCCATTAAACAAAGAAACCAACCAACAAGTTGACATGCCTTTAAATTTAAAGATTAAAACCAAGAAAAAATAGATGATGTCAGTTTACATATTCATTTGAATCAAAATGAAAACCCCCATTCTAATCCATGAGCCTCTTTCTGTCTTACTGCAGAACTTGGGTCTTCTTTGAGGTCTGTAAGACTTAAGTTGTAATAACCCTACTCTGCCTATTACATATTGATAGGGGTTTGAATTGAGTTTTCTTCCTGCTAGACTGGTTGCCCTATGAAAGCCATATTACTTATTCGGGAATAGAAGAAATAGAATTTGATTAAGGATTTAATAAAACTTGAGAAATTCTTATAAGATGCATTTATTTCAATCACCGTTAAAATTCATATTGAAGAAGGATTTTTGATTGTATTACCGCCTAAGGACCCACCTTTTCAACTTGTCCTTGGGAGCAGACTTCATGTCTCCTCTGTGAACTAAGAGTGGAATTTTTCCTTGCTTTTTGACATGGGTCATTTTGAGTACTATCTTGCTTGGCTCATTGTTGTAATCTCTCAGCTCCCTTTGACCTTGTGGCTTGGGTTTTAATCTGCTGCTATTTGGTCCTGTAACCCCCCCCCCGGTGTTTTTGCCAGTTAGTCAGAATGAATGCTGCTGCTAACAGAGTAAGATGTGTCTGAATTCTTCTCCCAGGTCAAGGAACTAACCGGTAACCTTTTTTACTTTTTATTCAGGTTTTATTGTGTTTGATTTTGCTTAGGGTAATCTAAACTTTAAGCCAAAATAAATTTCATGTTGGTTATAGCCCATGTTTTTACTTTCACCCCTTTTGCTCACGTGTTACTGTTTTTTTGGGGTTTTTTTTCACCTTTGTATGCCTCCTCGACCCCTGTACATTCCCTGTAAATAAATTTAGTTTAGTTTTTCCAAACCTGTTTTGTTTGACTATTTTGCTTGCGTCTTATTTTTGTGTTATGATTGTTGGGGACCAGGTCTACCCCTAGGCACCTACCCTAAATTCACCATAGGCATAACAATAGGTCTAGTATGATCTATATTTTAATGATCTGATTATTGTATGTTTTTATCTTAATGTTACACAGCAAAAAATGGTGCATTGTAGCAAGATTTTTGTTAGCACAGTAGTGTTGAAATACTCTTTGAGAATAAAGTGATTCCCAATCTAATTTACAATTTAATGATAGTGTGGGATCTTTGTTCATACTTATACTGATTATTATTATTATTATGGTGTAACAGTTATTATCATAAAAAATGGATCTGACACACAGTTCAGATACTGGACAAGGCTGTTTGTATTCCACTTTGTGTGCATACTTTTGAGAAAGGCATGAATCCATCTCTTTTTCCCCCAGCTTTGTGTAAAAAGGTTGGGCAGACTGTGTAACCAGTCTATGAGAAGGAAAATTCTGAATTGAAACCAGCTGTACTCTGCTTAAAAATTGATGTGTTGAATCCTGCTCCATGGCAGAAGGGTTGGGTAAAAACACTAGTTATTATAATTTCACAAGGAAGATAACTATTAAATCATATAGTTATTCTTTTTATATTTGCAATTATTACATAAATTCTATTTGTAGTCTAGCTGTAAAATTTACAATAGATATAGACGCCATTTTTGCTGCCACTTCCTGAATAAGTAAATTAATTATAGTGATTAGTGAGTATCTATATAAGATAGGAATCCATCCCATTATCTTGACCATGGTCTTATGACTGTAATACCACTAGAGTAGATAGAAGAGAATAGGTAGGTAAATAGACAATTGATGCTTTTTGATCTGGCAAAGTGGTGACAGTAAAAACAGCTGTTATATTCATTGTCAGCTCTGTATTCACCAGACCTAACTCTGTGTAAGCTAAATTTGGTGAATATAGAAGTAGCTTCACTTGCACAAGACGGTCTTAATAACTTTTTTTTCTTTCAAATTAGCACTGACTTGTCTCAACGTCTTCACAGCAATCTAAATGTCATCACTTTATTACGATAGTCAAAAGTTTTGCAATATTTTGGTATGTGCTAGTTTGTGGTGCATATATTCCCTGACCAAAGCAGTTCAAGCTGTGGAAGGTAGTATTATGGTAGTTGGTGTGCTGACATGTTGTGCATTGTGTGTGTGTGTGTGAAAGAGAGAAAGAGAGAGATTTGAAAGCCTCACAGATGAATGTGCAATGTAGTCTAATTGTAGATTTTATACTTTACTGGATCATTATGCTGTGGAAGCAACCAGAAACATTTGTTGAGCAAAAGGTAATGGTGCAGTTGATCACAGTACAGTAACCACATGTTTCAAAAAATTTTACTTGGGTTTCAAGAACCTTTACAATCAAGCAAGGTCAGGTAGGCCTAAAAGCTTGGATTCCAAAGCTATGCTCCAAGCCATAGAGGCAGATCCAGCAAGTAACACTTGGAGAGTATCAGGCGAGCTTACCATCTCACAGTCCAATGTGGTATGCCACCTTCATAATCTTGGCAAAAGCATTCAGAGCTGCCAAATTATACTTCACATAACCAAAATATTGCAAACTAGCATGTAATAAAATAATGCTAGCCTCGTCATTGGAACTGTAGAATATGCCAACTGCATCCCTGCAGAGGAGTAAGACCCCTGACTACTACAAGTGTCCAGGATATGATCCTTAACCATCTGATGGTAAAACTCCAGTCCTGGAGCTTTAGGGGAATGTGGAGTACTTCTTCATTTCTATTACTTCCAGGTCCACTCTGACTCAGAATAATAGTACTTGTTTGGATCCTATCTATGAGTCAGATAAAACTAACTAATCATTTAACTGCATGCAAACAAATCACTGCTGTTAAATTGAATTGTTAGTGTTACATAGCAATACTTGAAACTATTTAACTGTGTGCAAATAAAACTGTTAGTACTAGATAGTGTTACTTGAAACCATTTAACTATGTGCAAACAAATGATTGATATTAAATCCTTTGTGTTTAATAGGAATACTTGAAATCATATAACTGTGTGTAAAGAAATGAGCTCTGACTTGTTCAAAATATTACCTACAAACTATTTGTTTACAATCATATATTTGATATGTATATGTATAAACAGGAGTTAGCATTAAATAACCTACAAGGGTTGATGTACCATAAACCCAATCAACCAAAATAATGCAAAACTTGACTTGCCTTAGAATATTTAATTTTAGTCAAATAAGATCATTTTGTTCTGAGGATTACACTTGTATACTTCTTATTATATATCAACTGGTACATTGAATTAATCTTTTTTATTTTATTTTCAGGACAATGACATTAAACAACAAATACTTTTGGCATCTGGTCGATTGCACACGAATAAACATTATTGCCGACCCACTGTTACTCATATGTTACAAAAGGTAAGTTGTTTTTTTTTTTTTTTTTTTTCTTCTGAACTTTGCAGATCAATTTCTTCATCTGTTTTTATCTCAGTTCTTTGTCTGATGTACTCTTCAGCCTTTCTCAAGTGTCTGTTGCAATCACTAACTATTCAGGAACTACAAACAGAACCCATTGATTTGACCACAAGTCTGTTGTTCTTTGTCAATTACCTTTCATACCTGAGAAGGTTGATATGCTATTAAATAACAAACAAACTAATAACCAATATGTATGCTGCTTTTAGTTTTTAAAGAGTGTGCTGAGAATATTTGTAGACTATACTAGCATGTCTACATGTAAAATAGAAAATAAAAAAAAAACTAATAAAATCAAAAAAATAGGTAATAAAAAAAAATGTATGTATATGCTTAGATTGTAAATTTCTGATTCATCCACCATCATGAAATTTCAAATTCGGGTCACCATTGTACCTCTCATTTATTAACTATCTCTCCCAATGTTTTGTCTTGTCTATACAAAAATACCTTGAATAGTTCTGTAAATTTGTTCTACAAATTTGGTGTGGACTTTTCAAAATCAAATTGTCCAAGTGTTACGATACCACCTCCAGCCCCCACACATCACATCAACTCTTCTAACCATTTCACTTCTTTACGGCCGGTGATCCATTAGTGGTTCCGAGAGGGGTAACACACATTTCTTGCCACTACAAGAATACAATCGAGGGAGTGGGAGGAAAGAAGAACAAACGAACAAACACGAACAATATGCTTGGGGTTAACTCAAGAGCAGAAAGGGAGTATGCAACACTACAATTCCGATAGCATATATGGACTAACACTAGCATGGATTACTAGCAAAAATTCCACAAAGCAACTGGAATGCCGACATCTCCTTCCCTCACTGTGGCTGGACCCTCATGTCATGCTGACTCGCCTCTCTGCTACGGTGTCCGGAGTCGACCGCCTCTGTCCGTGTCCCGTCGCCAACTGCTGTGAGCTCCTTTTTCCAACCAATTCTCTTCTCGCGTCCCGTTACCACTTCCAGACACGGCAAGATTTCAAATCCAAAACCCTTTGTCTGGTTTCGCGCCAAAACAGACAAAGGAATCGTCTGCCTGGCGGGCCACCTACATAGTGTTACACATGTTCTTATTTTCAATGGAATTCATTCCAATCAAAAAAGAATTTAAAAAGAAAAGTCTCTGCTCTAACAGTGAAGCTTAGAATACACTGACTGCTTCCTCTGCAGAGGAGTAAGGCCTCCTGCCACCTAAAAAACAAGGTGTTCTGCATAGAACACTGTTGTAATGGAATGTCCCACACTCCCTCTCAGTCATATGGAGTGCCTATATATACTGTGAGCATGGCATTATACCTGTCCTTGCTTTGGGGATTAGTAGTGTGCCTCACTATTCCTTGTCTGTCTTATTGTATCTCTCTTGCAATAAAACCCTTTCTTTATACTACGAACATGTTCACTGTTCCTTTCCACTCAAGTATCACCTTGTCTGATTGTATCCATTTTGAGAATATAACAAACACTAAACTGTATCTGATGGTGAGGCTTCAGTTCTGGAGATCTGGGGAGTAGAAAGGACCCCTTCATTACCATTACTCCCAGATACCCCTGAGTGATAGTATCTATTAGGGTCTCCTCTCTGGGTCAAATAGATTTGTTTAAAAATTATTCATATTTGATAGAACCATGTGGAAAAGAAACAACTACACAAAAATGTAAATATGAGTGCAATTCTCTAACCTCTATCCAATAAATAACTCTACAAAATGCCATGAAAATTTATCAATCAATAAAAAAAAAATGTTACTCTTCAGAATTGATACAGATTAGTAAAAAGAACATTTCTAATGAGCAATAATTTTTTTTTTTAATTTTTTAAGAAAAAATTATTTATATTCTGGAGATATAGTCCTTCAGTGAAATTTCTATTTTTTTTTTTGTCTTTAAACAAATCTCTACAATCAACTGTCTATGCAGTTTTTTTGCAAATATATAATTAACTTTACACCCTCAAAACTGCACTATTCAAGGTATTCAAAGTATTTCTGTACTTTGTAATTCTATCCATTGCCGGTGACATTTTGTTCTATTTGCTTGTTAAGTTATAGTTTTTATTTTCTTTGAAAGAACCCAGATAAGTAGACACAAAATCACTTCTATTTATAATGTTCCAACAATATGAATATATATATATAAATATTAATTAAATGACCTATTGATTATCTATTAATTGAAGATTAGTTATTTATGTATTTTAAAACTTTTTTTGTTTATAAACAATGACTGAATTGTTATTATTAACAGATTTTGCAATTCATACCTCTTTGGTATAGTTTGTCACTTTTTTCTAGATGTTTTCCTCTAGACTATTAGGTTAGCAGAGTGTCCTGGCATACATTTCCCTTAGTGGTATATTTCCAAACAATAGGCATGTTACTGATCAAATGACACTTTATAGTTTGTATTGGGTTTGGCATGATGGTTAGAGTGTTTGCCAATGAGTCATACCAAAGACGCAAAAAATGGTACTTAATGCCTCCTTGCTTAACACTCAGCATTATAAGGTACGGATCAAGAGGTAAAGTGGAGCAATTCAGGGAAAGGAGTAACACCCTCCCCTACACCTTAGTGTAGTAGCTATCGAAAAGGGAGCCTTCGTGTCACCCTCGACTACGGTCACCAACTTTACTTTACTATATTGTACTAGTAGCAAGGAATACTACATATATCAAGGTGTGCTGAAATGTTCTCAGCCCAACAAAGTGGATGATTATTTTTCTTTTATTTTTCTCTCTCTTTTTTTTTTTATATGACAAGTATTTGTAACTTCAGGATGGGATGAATGTCAAACACGTTTCATGGTTAAAACTGTTTACTACCCTCTCACATGTATAAGCATGTATATCTATCAGTGTGTATGTTAGATATGAACAAATGATGAAAAGATATCAAAAATGAAAAAAATAAAAAATGTGAATTTCTTATTTATAGAATATAGGCCAACAAATTGATGCGTAAAGTAAACAAACATAACTGGCCTTATTGGATTTGTCTTAAAGTCGTTTTCTGCTGCAAAATATAAACAAATAACCAAAAGTGTGTGTGGCTAAGTAAAGTATCATTACCAAAAGTATAATAATTTGTATTACAGATTACTATTTCTTGGTTCATAAGTTTTCTAATTTCAACAGTAAATCTGTTTCATTTGTTCATAAAAAGCAAAAAGAGTTTAATTTTTATGAATGTTTTTCATGAGGCAAGTATTAAATTTCAGGTCAAAATTTTAAAATAGTTGAGATAAATTGAAATTCATGTAGAATTTTACAAATGTTTATGAAATAAATATTTAGAAATTTTCTGAATTTATAAGTAATCTGCCTCTATGTAATTTACTGAGTTTATAATCTTCATCTGCATCTTCTATAAAATAGATAAGTTCATAACTATTATTATCATTATCATAACTACATTTCTCTCAAATTCTTTATTTTCTTTATCTATCCAAAACAAATATTTAACATTCCTACATACTATGTTACTTTTTGATATTTTAAGTCTTCCGGAAATAAAATATTTTTTCTCTAAATTTTAGTTTAATTGTAAAGTTTTTATTTTCATGGCTTCCTCTTAAGTTATTTTCCCTCTAATATGAGGGTAGTATGATCAAAAAGGTTAAATTTTCAATGTATTTTATCCAAAATGGGAAATAAAAAAACTGGAAAAAGTTAATAATTTAAAAAAATTAATTTTAAACTTTTCCTAGAGTATCTTATACACTGAAATGAAAAACATGGAAAATATTCCTGAAGAAGAAATGCACACACAAGTTTTTTTTACTGGTGATAAATGTCAATTATCATGAATTTATGTTGAACTAATAACTGCTTCTCATCTGAAAAACAAAGATTTAAAAAACATTGAGCACTGAGTTAAAGCTCTGATTTTAAGTTGTAATGTAATAATGAACAAATGAATGTGGCTCATTTAATATGAAAATAGGAATTTTTATTTCTTTTCTTAAAGACAGAAGCGAAGGGAAATTGTAAACTAAAAAAAAAGTTTAGTGAATCAATGTTATGAAAGTCAGATGCCCATAAAAGCAGACCACAATTGGGGAAAAAATGGAATAACATTCTTTATTGAAAGATTGTTAAAATATGTAAAATTCAAGACTATAAATAATTAGCCCGGTGAATTGGCCTAATGGTCCGGAAGTCCGCTGTTCAATCTCAGGTCAAGTCATACCAAAGACTCACTAACTGGTACTTGATACCTCCTTGCTTAACACTTAGCATTATAAGGTCAGGATCAAGGGTAAAGTGGAGCAATCCAGGGAATGGAGTAGTGCCCTCACCTACACCTCGGTGTAGTAGCTATTAAAAAGGGAGCCTTCAAGTCACCCTTGACTATGGTTGCGAACTTTATGTATATGTGTGTGTTTGTTTGTTTGTTATGGCATATCAAATTTTGTAGGTTATTTAATGTCAAATTTCAAACAATTCAGTTTAGCATAAGTACACAGTTTGTCAAAAACATTTCTATTTTAAGCTATTCAGTTTAGTCAAACAGTTCTATTTCAAACAATTCAATTTAGTATAAGTATAGTTTTTGTTTACACACAGTTGAATGTCAAAAAGAGTTCTACTTCAAATAATTCAGTTTAGCATAAGTACGCAGTTTAAATGTCAAAACAGTCCTATTTCAAGCAGTTCAGTTTAGCATAAGTACACAGTTTAGTTCTATTTGAAGTAGTCGGTGTATCCTACAGCCCAAGCCAACTTGGCAAGTGTGTGTGTGTGTGTGTGTGTGTGTGTGTGTGTGTGTGTGTGTGTGTGTGTGTGTGTATATATATATATATATATATATATATATATATATATATATATATATATATATATTGTAATATTTTACTTATCACTTACTCACTTGAACAAAATTTTGTGGTGTGTGTGTGTATATATATATATATATATATATATATATATACACACACACTGGCCCATTGCCAAAATGGTTTGAGTGTTTGCCAATGGTCTAGGAGACTAGGTTTCATTCACAGGTCAAGTCATACCTAAGACTCAAAAAATGGTACTTGATGCCTCCTTGCTTAATACTCAGCATTATAAGGTATGGATCAAGGTTAAGTGGAGTAATCCAGGGAAAGGAGTAGTGCCCTCTCTTACACCTTGGTGTTGTAGCTATGGAAAAGGAGCCTTTAGGTTGCTCTCAACTACGGTCAGCTAACTTATTTAACGTATATATTCTGTCCAATTGAAAAACATTTATCAAAATATATTCTTATTTGATATTTCACATGGATGATCTCAGGATGATCTGTAGATATAAAAACCTATTGATCTCTGCTGATTCACTTAAAACACAGGACTTTTTTATTAACTGTATTTATGAGAAAATCATACTCCCTAGTATATCCAGTATTCTTAAACTTTCCCATCATATATTTCCTGACTATGTATGATTTTACCACAAAACTTCTATTCAAAACCTAAAATTTTCCAAGAACAAACCTTTCAAAAAGCTAGGTTAATTGGATTTGAAATTAATGGATGCCTCACAATACTGCTGAAAAACTCAGATCTGAGGTGTCCAGAACCAATCAAAACCACATTTCCTAATTAAAATCCAAGTTATAATATCTTTGTGTAATAACAGCAGTCTTAAAGAATTAGGTAGGGTTGATCTTGTCATAAAAATTTCTCGCATCACACTCAGCATTGTGGAATTGGAAGCCCTTAACTTCACCACTGGAATCAGAAACCATGATATGAGAAAATTGATTGATATGAATTACAGACATCACAACTTTGATTTCCACGAAGGCTTTGTATAAAGCATAATCACTGCTTCCACCAACATTGCCAACCTCATGAACTGACACTGCCAAGGAGATATTTAGCAGCCTTAAAGACTCTCTCTTCTAACAACAATGTTATTATATTGCCTTCTGACAAACGTGGTGGTGTTATTGTTATGGATTCTTTTGTCTGTAACCAGAAATTAATGGATTTACTTGATGATAATAACACTTATGAACAGATCTCTCCACAAATTATTTTTAAAAATGTGAATGATTTTAATGAGTCTTACAAGAAATTAGTCTCAAAAGAGGACAAATCTTGGTCTTCATTAATTACCACCGCACCATCCCTGAAATGTACAATCTTCCTAAAACCCATAAAACTGAAATGTACAATCTTCCTAAAACCCATAAAACTGATATTCCCTTAAGACCAATCATCTCTGGTATAAATTCTGCACCCCCATAACATTGCAAAACTTTTAGTTAAAACACTGTTGGGTACTATCAATGATGCACACATCAATTATTTTGACTAAACAAATCCTTAGCTAGTCTTGATATCAAATTCCTATATACTAATATACCAGTTGAAAACTTGCCCAGTTGGCTGGGGCTGTAGAATACACTGACTGCTTCTCTGCAGGGGGGTAAGACCCACCTCACCAATGAGTGTTCTGTATTTGATACTAAACAGTCTGATGGTAAGGTTCCAGTAATACTGGAGCTTTGGGGAATGCAGAATACCCTTTCATTGCCATCACTTCCTGGTCCACTCTGGTCTGGAGTAGTAGCACCTGATAGGTCCTATCTATGGGCCAAATAGAACTAAACTCTGTACTTATGCTGAACTGAATTGTTTGAAATAGAACTGTTTTAACATTTAAACTGCATACTTATGCTAAACTGAATTCTTTGAAATAAAACTGTTTTTGCATTTAACTCTATGTATTGCCTTGTCAACTGGGGCTGTAGAATACACTGATAGCTTTTCTGTAGAGGAGTAAGACCCCCCCCAACGAATGTCCTAGATATGACACCAAACAATCTAATGGTGAGGTTTCAGTAATGCTGGAGGTTTGGGTAATGCAGAGTACCCCTTCATTACCACTGCATACACAATAAAACATGTTCTCATTGAATGCATTGATCTGACCCTACAAGAGAAATGTTTTATAACACAAGCTGTATGAAAGAACTAATTAAAAAACTAAAGTGGATGCTATAATGTCTTTCCTAAAAGCAGTGGGGCTATATGGAAAAATTTATAGACTTAACCAATAAAAATATAAACAATACCAAAGTATATAAAAACAAATCAGTATCTGTATGCCATGAATAAATATTTGAAGATATGAAGACCTTGAAACTAAAAACTTTCATCAAAATGATTTGATTCAGCATTAAGTGATCTGAAAAAGGTTGATACACCATAAAACAAAACAACCAAACTATTGATAAGTATATTGAATATTTAGAAAATCACCTTCGAAAAACAAACACTATCTTACCCCTACCTGTCTCTAAATTAATTAAAATCTCTACCTTATGCACACCACATTTTTATTTCCAACACAATAACAGTTTTTATAAACAGAAATTTGCTTTACTTATGGGTTCTCCACTTAATGGTGTTCTTGCATGCATTTATCTTGAATTCTTTGAATCTGCTCCATTTAAATGTATAATCCCTAGTAATTCTAGTTACTTCAGATACATAGGTGACATTTTACTTTTATCCACAGGAATCTAATTTAAAAAGGATTACTGACAGATTAAATGATATAGAACCTTCCATAAAGTTTACATTTTTTAGATGTCTTACTCATAAGAAATAGTGACAAATTAGAATTCAACATTTGCCATAAACCTACCTGTAAAAATGACCACATACATTTTTATTCACACCTCAACACTAATACTAAAAGAGAAATTATTATAGGTTTTTACCTCAGGGCCCTTTGTATATGCTCCCTGAAATATCTAGATAAAAAATTTAGTTATATAGAAAACTCCTTTCTAAACCTTCTTTATAAATCGCTAAATCTAAAGCACTTAAAATACACTATAGAAATCATTCTCAAACTGCCATCAACACACCCTTTAATATTATTAAACTTCCCCATAAACACATTATTTTACTAACAATTCTTTCACTAACTTTATAGAAAAGAATTTAGATAAACTTAGTATTAAAACTGTCACTTTATCTTTTAAAACTACTTGTGACTTACTTCACCCATGATCTCATCACGATATCAGATCCAGTGCTGGCATTTATTGTATTCCATGCAAAGACTGTAAATTAAAATATATTGGCAAAATGGCAAGAAATATTCATAAACATATATATTACCATAAAAGGGATATTAGATAAGGCAATCTTAATAAATCACTTTTTCTACATATATCTGAAACTAACCACAACTTTGATTTTAATGGAGCCACAATGTTAGCTCATATCCATAAAAAAGATTCAGACAAATTTTTGAAGCCGGTGCAATTTCGCTTTTACCCTCTCTTCTCCCTTTCTTCTCTCCTCCCTTTTTTATTTTCTTTCCCTTTTCTTCTATATTTCTTCCTTTCTTTTCTCTTATCCTCATTCTTTTCACTTTCTTATTTTTTTTCTTTTTAATCCCATGTATCTTTTAGTGGTTCCATTTGTTTAATATCATTGCCTGTGCCAATCACATGATAGATTTTCAAAAAAGAATGCTGAATGAATGATTATGATCTTTCTTTGTATACATCTATCATTGTTCTATCAACACTTGTATCACCACTTTAAAGTGAAGTTTTATTAAAACTAAAATGTATTAATGTCAACTTTCCTTCTAATAAATCCATTGATTTTAGATTACTTTGTTTTTCGATTTTTCTCCATATATATATATATATATATATATATATATATATATATATAAATAAAATAACGTAGCAAAATATTAAGATACACCTACGAATTCACCTCCGCTTATACAACGCACTGCATTTATAAATTGGCTTAAACTTATACAAACATGCATTAATATGCAACTATAACCCCTACATGCATATGCACACACTAACACACTTACAACCACACGTAAAAAATCATACGAAACCACAACAGTTTTTTACTGCATTTTTTCGATTTTCGATTAAGTTCATTTTCTTAACTGCCTGATGATTGTTGTTTTGTAAAATAAATCCATGAAACCCTGGGGTCACAGTCTAAATTCCATGAATTAAATATATATATATATCTAATATATATTTTATATATATGTATATACACACACACACACACATGTATGCATTGATTGTATAATAGTTACCAACTTAGGAAATGAACACAGATACATGGGTTCAAATTCTAGAAGCGACTGTTTGCATTACACTTAGTGCTAATACCCATGGGAAAGGTATGAATCTAGCTATTTCCCCTCTATGAGTAAATAGTTGGGTTGACTGCAGTCTTCGAACTTGCTATAGCAACCACTCTAAAAGAAGGAAAACTCTGAATTCAAACCTGTTAAAATCCACTTAAAAATTGACATTTTATCACATCCTGCTTGTGCAGAGGTGTGAGTAAATATATATATGTATGTGTATAGTATGTGTATTTATGGTTCTTACAAGCTCTCATGGAGGACCAAATGTTACAGCATTATTAATATGTTGATGTCACGTAACAAAGAAAGATAACTCTCCTCTTTCAAAAAAACCCTTTTTCTGTGTCTGTCTTTTATCCCAATCCTTTTTTTTTCTCTTGGCGAGCTGTGTGAGTCGGATGTGTTGAATTAAACAACCCTAATATTGTTATATTTTGACCTTCGACCCGGCCCAAAAATGCTATTCCAAGGTGACGCACCGGAAGGAAGTGACACATTCCAATGGCCAGTAATCAAAAGAGATCGCGCGGGTGGATTAAGGCTTATAATATGGGACAAGGTGAAGGTCCCACGGTGCCACTACAGTGATGCACCGGAAGAGAGTAACCTCTGAACTGCATGACAGTTATTTCCGCTTGATGACGATTAAAGATTCGATTTCAAAGATCCAGTGGGCGATCGTGTGGGCGTTGAATTATTATTTAACTCGGTTGAGTTCGAGTCCAAGAAGTAGTTGCCAGTAGAATTCCAGACAGCTAGAGACCAGATGTGGTAGGGAAAGCCACACCCGACCGAGGGGGCGCTCAGAAACTCCGATGGAGTGAACCCCACCATCAGGAGAACAAGAAAGACACAACGTGACGGTCATAACAGTGGGGTCAAAATATAAAGTTTTTGTTCGGTCTCCAGCACCCTCTCACATGCAAACCTTGAACAACCCTTTCAAACCCTTGCAATAAAGTGAGTGGTAAATATAATTGTAAAGAAGTCTTCTTGCATCTTCCTTCCTGCGTCTTTATTGTTGTGTCATTGTGATGCTGCATGAACGTGTAAATGACTATACAACGATATATTGTCGGCCTTTGTGTTAATTATTAAATGTTTCCTCAATCTTTTGGCGCTTAAACAAACGGTTGCAGAAGTGACAGTTTTTTAATCAATAGATGAAAGTGAGTACATATTTGAACAGGTTTTTTCTTATCAAAAAGGTTTTTGAAAATATCAAAAAAAAAAAAAGTGACGTTTCTTTTATTTACTGATGAAATCGAGTTTTAAAAAAAAAAAGTCAATATATTTCCTCTCCCTGCCAAAAAAAAAAAAATAATTAACTGAAACACATTTATAAGTGGATATGGCTACAAAAAATAAGCCTCCTTCAGCAAATTCAAATCATAGGAACTTTACAAACAAGAATTACTAGCATGGTAAAAAATAACTGATTTAGATGAACTTAAACAAGCGATAGTAATTGCTCTCAGTTTACCTAAAGATGATGAAACAAAAATCAAAGAGAAAAGTTTTGAACAGCTACAGCTTAATGAATTGAAATGGGAAGATGGACTAAATGCATTGATTAAATTCATGGATAAAAACCTTGCCAAAGACGATCTTTCAGACTCTCTCGAGAAAGATGTACATTTTCTTTTTTTAAGTAGAGAAATTATTTTGTAAATCAAATTACCATGACCAGAAAATCCAGCAAACACTTGCTCGCAACATACGAAACTACTGGACAGCTGTTTTGACTTTATTAGATCTCATCTGTGATCTCCCCGGCTGGAGATCGAACCAGCAACCACAGAATGGACTTTTTCATAATGAACAGCAATCAATACATGAATGTATTGCTATGTTTGATGCTAAATACAGGAAAATTGGAAAAAAAAAAGACTCTCCCTCCTGAAATTTTGGCATTTAAACTTCTAAGGAAAGCAAATATTAACAAGGAAAAAACTACAAAATGAATGACCTACGAAAACTGGCAAACATTGTATGAGGCAGTTAAGCAGTCATTAAAGAAATATAAGGGTGATAGGATCCATGAGAAAAAAGAGCAATAAGATTAGATCTGGCTTTTTTCACAGAAAAACAAGAGGTTCTACTGGCATCAGGCTTTGTTAGAAAAAGCACTCAACAAAGAGAGGGGGTAACTTCAGAAGCAGGGAAAAAAGCAACTTCAGGGTACCCGTATTCCAATCATCACAACGAGGATTCAAAAACACAAATCCTGTTAGACCAGATGGACAAATCCTTACATGTATATCCTGTGGATCCTATAGACACGTAATGGCAAAATGTCCTGATAGCTGGGAAAATGTGGCCAAAGTTAATATAACAGAGGAAAATGTTCTATTCACAGGATACCAAAAACTAGACATAACACAATTTGGTAAGGATGCTAGTAATTGTGCAGTGCTAGACAGTGCTTGTAGTTCAACGGTATTTGGAAAGAACTGGTTAAGAAGCTATTTGGGGGCCAAAAGGTGTTTACATTTGGAGGGGGAGAGAAGCTGAAATCAGCTGGAGTGTACAAACTACCTGTACGGATTGTTGAAAAAGATGTTTACATCAAGATTGATGTGGTAGAATAGGATATCCCACTACTGCTTTCAAGGTCATCTATGAAGAAAGCTGGAATAAAATGATAAGCCATTATCATGGGGAAAGAGGTAGTACTAAATATTGCATCATCTAAGCACTACTGCATACCAATTGATAAAACTGAGACAGTGCGTACAATACAAGTGAAGGCAGTGAAATTGGATGAAATGTATATAAAAGACCTCAAATCAACAATGCTCAAACTCCACTGTCAGTTTGCCCCCTGCAAAAAAACCCCTAACTAGTTGCATTGCTGAAAGACGCTAAGGTTTGGAAAGATGAACATGATGAAATACTATCAGACATTGAAGTGCTAAATGTGCCAAAGGTATGCAAGAACGCCTTTCCGGCTAGTGGTGTCTATGCCTATGGTAAAAGACTTTAATGAGAAAGTAGTGATGGACTGCAAATACTACAAAGGCCAGTGGATTCTTCACATGATTGACATGTGGTCCAGATACACTATATCTGTTCATTCATAAAAAAAAAACAAGCATGTCATTAAAGCACTCCGGAAAAACTAGGTGAGAGTATATGGAGTTGTGAAAGCTTTAATGACGGACAATGGAAGAGAATTTAATTCAGACAAAATAAGGGAGATATTCTCAATTTTGAATGTACAACCTTACACCACATCAGGTATGAGTCCATACCCGAATGGACTGTGCGAGTGTGATGCTGACAAACTGGAGGCTGAAAATAGTGAAGTCATACTGGAAACACTTCTTTTATGGGCCAACATGGCAAGAAACTCACTGCAAATGTGGAATGGTTTTAGTAGCAACCAGCTTGTGTTTAGAAAAACTCCAGACCTACTGAACATCATGCAAGCAGAACTTCCTGCCTTGGAAGGGAGCACCAGTAGCAAAACATTCCATAAACATATGAATGCATTACATGAAGTCTGCAAAGCCTATATCCAGTCTGAGGCTGACGAAAGAATAAGATGCGCTTGGTGATCAAAAGTGAGAGCATCAGAGCAGTTTTTGACACTGGAGATTTGGTCTTCTATAAATGCATTGCGATGGGATTTGACAACCCTGAGGTTGTCAAATTCCAAATTTACCAGACAGAAAGAAAAAATGAGTTCAGATAAACTGCACTATGAGAATGATAAGCCTGGAAAAGAGAAAAAATAATGAAAATATCCAAGACTTTAATTAGAGGTCATCAGAGTACTGAGTCCTGTCATAAACAGAGCACTAAAGAATTGAGTCTGAAGAAGAAGGACCAAATTCAATACAGGTTATCAGGTGCTGTTTTTATATCTATATACACATATCTATTGTGTGTGTATGCCTATATACACATATTTCTATTGTGTGTGTATGCCTATATACACATATTTCTATTGTGTGTGTATGTCTATATACACATATCTGTTGTGTGCATGTGTGTATTTATATATACACATATTGGTCGTGTGTGTGTATACATGTATATCTATTCTGTGCTTAGATATGGGTGGTTGTGTGCACATCTTATAGTGTACTTCTTTTCTTTTCTTTTCTTGTATGTTCTCATTATTTGCATGATTATATTATAAATAATATTAACAGGATTTGATTTGAAATTGAGCTGAAAAACTACTAGAAATAACCTTAAAGTCTAATTGTAATCCAGTGTTCATTAATGTCTACTTTTTCTTTGTTTTTTTGTATTTATTTATTTATTTATTTTTTTTTTTAATTTTTTTTTTTTTTGTGACTAGAGAGAAATTGGGACTAATCAAAAGCCATGTTTTTCAAGTGGAGATTGCGCTGCCATTAGCACACTGTAAGTTTATAAAAATATACCTTTTTCAGCTACTTATTAATTTTTTTTGTATTGTTTTTTTTTTCTTTTCGTTTCACTTTTTCTTTTTTTTTCTCTACTATTTTTGCACAACTGCATGTGTATACTTCTTTTTGTGTTTTGTTTTATTTTTTAGACACTGTTTAAATTTAAAAGGAAATGGCTATAATAATTATTATTGATAATCAAATATTGTTTGTTTTTCATTTAATTGTCCATGGGAGCTATTTGATATTCAATACACTTATTCAAGTATATATTTAATGTTCAGTTTTGAATAATTGGACTAAACATGAAATATCATTTGAATAATTATATAGCTTGAATTTCAATAGTTGAATTGAACATGAAGCACCTATTATGAACTATTTGATAAAAATAAACATTGATCAAAATTGCTTGGTGAATATGGAGTACCCTTTCATTGCCATCACTCCCAGGTCCACTCTGACTTGGAGTGGTAGCACTTGATTGGGTCCTATCTATGGGTCAAATAGAACTGTTTGACATTTAAACTGAGTGATAACAAATGACTTATGCTAAATTGAATTGTTATAAATAGAACTGTTTGATCATTTAACTGTGTAAACAAATGACTGATGTTCAGTTGAATTATCAGTGATACATAGGAATTAACTGTGTGCAAACAAAAGAAATGAAATAATGTGTTAAATAGCAATACTTGTAAACCCTTCACTGTCTGCAAAGAAAGGATTAATATTGAATAGAATTATTAGTGCTAGATAGCAATAATTGAAACCATTTAACTGTGTTGAAACAATAGCAATACTAGTGTGTAAACAAATTAATTCTAACTCATTCAGAAATGAAATTACTGATTAACTAATCTCTTACATATGTGACGGCAAATTCTTTAAAATCCCAAAACGGGACTTTATTTTCACACGTGTGAAGATGGGGCAGACTGGCACTTGATCCCTCGCAGAATAAGTCCTCGTTCAGAGTTTTTTCTCGGCCACATAAGAACTGGCATATTATGTGGGGGATTAATTTATAGCCAGACTGACCGCCGCTGGCAAGGGGTTCCAAATTTCACACTATACACACACCCACCAAGGCCGCTAGTCTTCCTCCCCTAGAACAATGGAAGATATGGACCTCTAGGTTTAGACGTAATAATATTATATTGTAGTAGTCGGCAACTCCGGTTCCCCGTATAAGAATTTAAAGGAATTTATAGGACAATTTTAAGCGAGCATATCATAAGGCGAATAGAAGCTGAAAAAGAAACATGACATAACAAATTCGTAGCAGACGCTACAAATAACAACTTCAAGCATGTGGGAACATTAAAATATATCAATCCTTTTTACTACACACAGATATACACCTTCAACGTATCAAATATATTATAAATGAATAGTACATGAACACAAATGTCTTTCTTCTCTTCTTTTCTTTCGTTTTCAGTCTTTCTTCAACTTGAGAGAGTATATATTATTAGGTATAAGGAGGAACAGGGAGGTGCCCGTGGTGTAATGGTTATCGTCACAGGAATTGGACACAGCGACACGAGTTCAAATCCTGGACGGATTGCATTTCACATAGCACTAATACCCTTGGGAAAGGTATGAATCCAATTATTCTCCCTCCAACTATGGGTAAATAGTAGGGCAGACTAGGTTCTTCAGCCTTGGTGAGGCAACTAGTCTAGGAGAAGGAAAACTCTGAATTGAAACCTGTTAAACTCCGCTTAAAAATTGACCTTGTGTCATATCCTGCCCGAGCGGAGGGGTTGGGTAAATATGAAATATGATAAGGAGGAACAGTCCCAAAGTTTAACTTATCTTATTTCGATGGATTCCTGTGGAGAATATTTCTTCTTTTAACAGGCTGACAGACTTTATCTTATTTTTAGTTCTGGCCTGAAGGTATGGCTCCTTCGTGTCCGAGATATTTTTTTGTCTTCTTCTACCCGGAGTGCTTGGCTTTAGTTCCATCCGCCACGAACCCTGTCCAACGACTGATTTTCTTATTTCCTACTTCCGCTGACGGGAAGAAGGTGCCACTTCCGTTTTAGAGTCCCAGCCAATCGTTTGGCTTCTCTCTTCTTCTTTCCCCTATCAGGCGATTCGTTAGGGCTACTATATGTCACCCCGTATCCCATTCTTTATCCATCAGGTCACCAAGTACAAACATCTGTTTTTCCATTCTGACCTAGATTTGTTACTTTGGGATTGACTCACATTCTTTCATGACTTAACGGTCATTCTCTGATGGCTTGCCAATTCAAACATGGGGAATAGTAGTAATCATATTTCTATCTTCTCAGTGGGACACCACGTGACACATATCATGTATATCTATTTAAATGTGTACAAACAAATGACTTATGTTAAATTGTTAGTGTTACATGGCAATATTTGAAAATATTTATCTGTGTGGGAAAAAATGAGTTCAGGCTCATTTAAAAATGTTATCAGCAAAATATGTTTACAAATAAGATATATTTAATATATATGTATAAAGCGGTTTGGCATTAAATAACCAACAATGGTTGATATGCTATAAAACCAAACCAAATCATCATAAAAATGTCACTAAATTGAATATATTCTGCATTTTGAAAATTCAGTTTAAGTCAGTGTTTTTTCTAGGAAAAAAATTCTAGAGTAATTTTAGTGTTTGTTTCCTTCAGAAATTTTTTAGCTTTTACTTTCAAAATTAAATCTACTTGCAATCTTTGAGTTTTCATTCTTTTTGTGATATTTAAAATTTTTGAGGATAAATAAGTTATAAACATTATTTAAAAAGATGAAAAAATAAAAACAAAAATATTAACTTATTTTAAGTTAGAATTTCTCATCTTTGAAATTCAAAGAAGCTTACTGTCCATTCTAGACACAAAATTAGAGGATACAATAACCAAAACATTGTGATAATCATAACAACCAAGACAAGGGGCACTAATCAGAGAATGTCACAGAATAATAATTTTATTTTATGGGTAAACCTGAACCCACCAGTACTTTTAGCCAAAGAAGTATTTGTTTGTTTTTTTATGCTTTTGAGATAAGAAAACTATAAATCACTATATATTCAATTACTTTATTCTCTTTTTAAATCCAATTTATTTATAAATATATTTGTGTATATGAATCATATACCAACCCCCTCACTATGAGCTGGATGTGACACGGTCAATTCTTTAAGTGGAATTTTACAGGCTTGAATTCAGAGTTTTACATATATGTGTGAGGCACTCATGGTATAATGGTTATCATTGTAGGAAATGGGCAAAGCAACCTGAGTTCAATTCCTGGACAAAGCTGTTTACATTTCACATAGTGCCAATACTCTTGGGAAAGGTATGCATCCAACTATTCTCCCTCCAGCTATGGGTAAATAATAAAGCAAACTTGGCTCTTTAACTTTGGTATGGCAACTGGTCTTAGAGAAAAAAAAAATGAATTCAAACCTGCAAAACTGCTTCAAAAGTAGCCTTGTGTCTCATCCTGCTCATCTGTAGAGTCGGTGTATGTGTATGTGATATGTCTTGGATATGACATTAAAAAATCTGATGGTGAGACTCCAGTAATGCTGGAACTTTGGGGAATGCAGAGTACCTCTTCATTGCCATTGCTCCCAAGTCCACTATGACCTTAATAGGGTCCTATCTATGGGTCAAGTAAAACTGTTTGACATTTAAACTGTGTGCAAATAAATGACTTATGCTAAACTGAATTGTTTGAAATAGAACTGTTTGATCATTTAACTGTGTAAAGAAATGAATGATGTTTAATTGAATTGTTAGTGATACATAGCAATACTTGGAACCATTTAAGTGTGTGCTAAAGTGTGAGCTTTGGCTCATTTAAAATGTTATCAACAAAATGTTATTTAAATCATATATATCTAATATATATGTATGGCCCAGTTAATGAGTTGAGTGTTCACCAATGGTCTGGGAGACTGGGGTTCAATCCCAAGTTGTGACATACCAAAGACTCAAAAAATGGTATTTGATGGCACTTTGCTCAGCAATATAAAGGATCAAGGGTAAAGTGGAGCAATCCAGGGAATGGGGTAGCACCTTCCTCTACACCTCTGTGTGGTAGCTATTGCAAAGGGAGCCTTTGGGTTACCCTCGACTAAGGTCGCCAACTTTACTTATATATTCATAAAGAGGATTTGGTATTAAACAACCTACAATGGTTGATATGCCATAAAACTAAACCAAACAAGACCTATTGGTCTGATTTTATTTCTTGAACTTATTCCTAGTATTGATCTTTCCATTCATCTGTGTGTGACTCTATTTCCTATTGATTTTGTTAATTACCTCATTTCACATCCATACATGCAAGTGTAGTATAATACTCTATATACTCAAGTAATTAACTACTTTAATTTTTGGCCACATAAAGGTGTTTTTTATCATATATTGTGTGTAATGAACAATTCCTAACTTTTGGCTATGCTAGTCTACAAAAATATTTCTTCAACATCCAATGACATAACGAGAAAACATTCAAACATTTATTTATACTTTCAAAACTATTGTAATACAATCAAAATCAATGCAATATCTTAAATGTGACAATGTTGTCTAGATCTTGTTAGAGTTTAGCTAATGCCTAAATAAAGGCTATGTGGGTACACTTTTGATCAAAGTTACAGCAAGGTTAAGCCTAGAAATGAAATAAGCTTCTATGTTTCAAAAATATATCTTGTGTAATAAACAATTCATTGATTTTTAGGTGAAAAATTGGTCTTAAAAAGTCATTCATTTCATAAGTATTTCATCGGTATTATTATTCATATAATAAATTACCATAAGGTAATTTATTTTATGAATAATAATACCTAAGACTATTCTATTAAAAAGAAAGAAAAAAATCTCTTAACACTCACCTATTAAATTTTACATGACTAAGAATTTTTTTTTTTAATTAAAAAGATTTTTTTGACTAAAGATTTATTACAAACGGGCAGTACTTTTAAGTAAGTTAAAAAATGCATTTGAAATTTAGTGATGCAATGAACCAGTGAGATTAGAATCAGTTTCTTTATCTGTATATTACTAAAATTCTCATTATGTATATACGTATATAACTGGAACCCAACAAAAAGCGCACATCATAATGAGAGTATTATTTGTGCAATAGACCTAAAATACTCTAACATAAAGAATAAATCAATTCCCACTCAAATAATAATTATGATAAATAATGCTGAATTTATTTTGTGTTCTTTAATAATCTAAATTTTCATTATAACATAACTATGAAATGCTGCTTAAAATTCTTCACTCCTTCCTTCATAGAAACATCAATATTATGGATTGCTGATACAATAGCAACTCCACTGGTTTATGGATGATGTAGTTATTTCTAATTTTGACTAGTATTTTCTCTCATCTTAATTTTTGGTTCTTTATTTTATCCCACCTCTCTTGGGTCATCATTCTACTTTAGTAAGGAACTGCACAGATCAGAAATATTAATAATTGAAAAAAAAAAGCTCATTGTGAGATTTAAACTCCCATCATCTTTTGTCTTGGAATGTTGATTAAACATACCAGCTGCCCTATCAACTTACAAAGAGCCATTGATTTGCAGAAGATCCAATTAAACCTATAAATTAGTCCATTAATTCTGTTTCTCAATCTTTCTGGGCATCATGTTTATTATTATTTCAGATCTGCAGTTCTTCACTGTTGCAGAACAATGACCCAGGTTAGATTTATTAAAAAAGCCACTTGAAATTAAAAGATGAAAAAGTATGGGACAAAATTAGTAATGATACTGATTAACTGTGATTCATCTAAAACAAACAAAATTAAATAAATGATAAAGCAATAACAACAACTATGGCACTGAGAGATTGAGAAACCAAATTAAGGATAGATTCATTGGTTTGTTTTGAGGTTTTCCAGACCAATGGCTCTTTGTATTAGATAGGAATACATGAAACCATTCAATTCTAGCTTGATATCCTTTTGTCCTATATTGTTCACAAGCATTACACTCATCTCCTTAAATTTGTTAAACTGCTTAGATATCCTGTACCTCAGCTCTCAAAATTCACAAAAAAAAAAAAAAACTGAGCATAAAACCCTTTCAAATTTTGCTCCAGTACCTGACATCTTTATTTAAAGCTATCCCATCATTCCATTTTATGAAAAGTTGTTAATGGTTGATATACTAAACCTTTTATTAATTTCTGACTTGATCCCCCTGAACCCAAAATATTGGGTTTATAATGTGTAGTAAAATAGCACTTTGCTAAAATATCAATGGTGCTCAGTTCAAAATATAAGGCTTACAGCATACAGGAAAATTTCAGTCTGCCCAAAATATTGGACTTATAATGTACAGCACTCAGTCCAAAACACCGTGCTTATTGGTTCAACTGGTTAATCTAATCCTATACAAACTAACATAAACATTAAATTGTTTGGTCTAATTTAAATAATCAATTATTGAATAATCAAAGATGAATATTCTTTATTACTTTTCATCTTGGTTATAAAAATGTTAAATCCTTGTAAACATTTTTAACAATTTCAGATATATTCCAAATACTATGAAAAAACTTGCCTGCTATAGGAATAAGGCATTTTGTGGTACTTACTCTAAAGATGGCAACATATTCTTGACTGCTGCTCAAGGTAAGTAAAATCTTCATTATTTATTTTTCATAAAAGTTCAGATAAAAGTATAATTTATGATGGATTTTGTAATATTATCTTGAATTTATTATTAGATGTAGCATGAAATGTACACCAAAGAAGTGTTTGTTTTTTTTTTAAGATGGAAAATTACATGCTTCTAAAATGAACTCTTTTTGTAAAACCTGAAATTAATGTAACATCAGGATTGTCTAAAAAGTTGAAAAAGTAAGTCTCAAAACAGAGGTGGAGGTTGTCACTTGGTCTCCTTAGCAGGAAAAACCCACTAGCACATTTCTCACAACAATCACTCACATTTTAAATGTTGGATTTTCTTTTGTACTGATCACAAGAAGGAAGATGTGGTGTGGTTTTGTTGAGTCAGTGAAGGAAAATAGTAACTTTTATTTATAAATCCTTGCTCACCCCCAACGGGAAACAGCTTCACTTAAGTTCAAAGTTATGCAACTTTCTCTTCTGCTGTCTGGAACTCTAATCACTTTTTGAGTCGAACTAAACCTCTCAAAATCTTAAATAGTTACCTATGGCCAATCACAGAATGCCCTTGCATTCCCCACAATACCCTGGTTTGCTTCAGCAGTAATTGAACTTTTGACCTGTCTCTGTCAATCATGTCTGCTATTGTCAGGTACTTAAGGTATTAGTGAGGTCCATTAAATAACATTAGGAAGATTTTAATTTTTAAATGAATCCTTTTCCATTATTATTCATATTTTTATTGAAGAGTCAGCATATGTTTTAGGGTTCCATCTATGAGTCAAATATACCTATTTAAAAATTATTAGCATTGGATAAGAATGCCTGATATCATATAACTGTACAAATTATTTGTATTAAAAATAGTTACTTGAAACCATATAATTGTGTGCAAACAAATCATTATCAAATAGGAATATTATTTTTCTAAGTTTCTGAAATGAAGCTTGATAATTCTTATTTAGAGTATCTAGACTATTGTCTTCATTGTTATATTCACAAAGTTTCGGCCATGCACTTTTTAGCCTTCTTCAGGTGTTTCTTGTTGAACTCAGGAGTCTACACGGAATTTTGAACTAAACCCTTTATTTAATCCATGGGGGTAGAGTGTTCAAATTTCATTAACCATAACCAGGTACAAGTGTTATAAGTATTCCTTGTTATTTTTACCTGTAGTCAAGATTGAACCTTCAACCTCTAGATGATTTCACTTTGGAAGTTCTTTAACCAAATGCCTCTATCTGTTACACCATGTGTCCTGCTGGACAATTCAAAGAGAATTTTGGGAATTTATAAACTTAATGTCTTTATCAACCTATGAAATTCTATTTATTACTATTATGTATGATTTTTACCTTAGCTCATATTGCAATTTTAATTTTTTTTTTAACTTACCCTTTTTGATTATTGGTTCCCTATCATATCTATCTCTATACTTTGTCTACTCAACAGATCACCGTAGCGAAAACTTTCAGCTATAGTGACCTGTTGAATGATCTGTTGAAGCTTCAGTGTCTGCATATTTATTTTTGTATTTACAATGTTTCAGCAATAGCCAAAATGTTGTGAAGATGATAGTCTGAATACTTTGAATGATAAAAAATAAATAGGAATAGTTACTTGAAACCATATTGTGTATAAATTATTAGAATTAGATAGGAATACTTGAAATTATATAACTGATTTTATCTACATTAAGAATAGGGACTTAAAGCTATAATTGTTAATACATTATTATTATCATTATTTACTCCTTGAGAATTTTTCACACCAGCATTAGCTGATGGTCTTTCGCTGGAGTTTGAGTGACAGCAAGTCTCCAGGACTCTTCTTAGTATTCTGGCTGTTCTCAATGATGCTGTAGTTTGAATGGTCTCCACTCATCCTCTTATTTTCAAGTCCTCCAGTCCCTTTAATAATCCTTTAGTTACTGTACCAAAAGCACCTATCACAATCCTATCACAACTGGTATAATTGTCACCTTCACGTTCCATATTTTTTTCTATTCCCTAGCAAGGTTGAGGTACTCATCCTTCTTTTTACATTCTTTCAGTTTTATTCTGTGGTCAGCTGGAACAGCAAAGTTCACAATTTTGCAGATTCTCTCTCTTTTTTTTTTTTTTTTTTTTTTTTATTATTATTATTAGGTCTGGTCTTCTAATTGAGATTAGGTGATCTGTTTGTATGTCAAAGTCCCATACGAGTTTATGTATGTCATTTTCTAGGACAGATGCTGGGTTGTGCATATGCCATTTGTTTGTATGGTCAAATTTAAATTTCTTGCACATCTCCCAGTGGATTACCTTACCGACCCAGTCGTGTCTAGTCTTATACTCCTTTTTTGCTAATTTGCTGCATTCACTTATGTGATTGATGGTTTCATTTGTCAACGCATAGCCTATATTTGCTATTTTGTTGTGTCTTATCTATTCTTGCTTTGATATGATTGGTTCTTATGGTGTTATTTTATGCTGCTATTAGAAGAGATTCTGTTTTTTTCTTAAAGTGTCCTTTTCTTAGCCATGTCCATGTTTTGTTGTGTGAGATGTTGTTTATTAGTCATTTAAAATGTCCATAGAGTTGTTTTACTTCCCATTTTTGTTTCCTAGTTATTGTCATTCTGTTGTCCTCCGTGTTGTCAGTATCGTTTCTGGTGGCTGTAATTAGTTCTTCTTTGTGTTTTTCTATGTAGTCTTCGAGTCATCATATCGATGTGTCAACACTCTCTTCAATGTTTGCAAGTCCTCTTCCTCCTTCTTTTCTTGATACATATAGTCTGTCAACGTCGTCTCTGAGATGTAATGCCTTATGCATGGTCATTAGTTTTCTTGTTCTTTGGTCCATTTGTTTAAGTTAATTTCTGGTCCATATCAGAAAGGGTCCCAAATATTTAACGAGAGGTACAGCCAAGGTATTTATTCTTTTGATAAGGTTTCGGCTAGAGAGTTTTGTCTAGTTCTGAGATATTCTTTTTGAATTTCGTCTTTCATTTCCACTTGTTTGATGGTGTCAGCGCCAAAAGCACCAATCACAATTGGTATAATTGTCACCTTTATGTTCCACAGTTTTTTCAATTCCCTAGCAAGGTCGAGGTACTTATCCTTCTTTTCACTTTCTTTCAGTTTTATTGTGTGGTCAGCTGGGACAGCACAGTCTACAATTTTGCAAATTATTTTTTTTGTTGATTATTATTAGGTCTGGTCTTCTGGCCGAGATTAGGTGATCTGTATGTGTGTCAAAGTCCCATAGAAGTTTATGTGTGTAATTCTCTAGGACATGGGTTGTACATATACCATTTATTCATATGGTCAACCTTAAATTTCTGTACTAATTTGCTGTATTTACTTATGTGATTGATCGTTTTGTCTCTATCCCCACATTACCTACATTTGCTGTTTTGTTGCATTTTATCTATTCTCACTTTGATATGATTGGGTTTTATGGCATTGTTTTGTGCTGCTATTAGGAGAGATTCTGTTTCTTTCTTAAGGTTTCCATTTCTTAGCCACATCCAGGTTTTCTTGTGTGAGTTGTTGCTTATTAGCCTTTTAAAATGCCTATAGAGTTATTTTTCTTCCCATTTTTGTTTTCTAGTTATTGTCATTCTGTTGGTCTTCTTGTTGTCAGTATCGTTTCTGATGGCTTTAATTAGTCCTCCTTCATGCTTTTCTATGTAGTCTTTCAGTCATTGTCACCATCACCACCATCATAGTCGTCGAAGAAGAAGAAACCATAAAATTGCTTGGAAAAAACAAAAACTCACTTCAGCATCAAATAAGCCAACAAGGGTTAAAACCAACCAACCAAGTTATTCTCCAGAGAGCAGCATTTACAGTTTTTCTGAATTCCAGCTACTTTTGATGAACTCTTCTTAAAATGTTTTAGATTATATTATGACCTCTCTATTGAGGAGATGTGTGATTGTCTTTGAGATAAACACTAGTATTAGGTCAGGGATTGATAAGTTTTTATTTTAAAATTATCATGCTCTTCTACATTTAGTTTGTTACATCTTTTAGTTTTTATTAATTAGTGTGATTAATCTGACCAAGAGCTTGCATCATTATCATCATCATAATAATAAACATTATTATCATTATTCCAAATCCAAACTTATCTTGCTTTTGTAGAATGACAGCCTAAGTGGAAAATAAAAGCAAAAGTAAAAATTAAGATGAAAGAAAATACTAGTTAAAATTAGTAATAATAATGATTGACAGTGCTTCATCTAAAAAATTAAAAGATAAATAAAAACTGAATAAAAAAATTAGCAAATTTTTTCATTTTACTGTCTTTATCTTTTTTTCTTTTATCTCTACTGAGGATGGTTATTACAACTGTCAGGATAGAAGAGAGATTTCAGCGTTTTCTTTAAAGTTTATCACCCTTTTATAAGTTATTTGTATTAGATAGGAATACTTGAAACTACACAATATTGGTCAGTTTTTGGCAAACATGTTAGCTTTAAGAGTGTTGGTTTTTAGGTAGGACATTTCTTACTAAATTTTTGATTAATTTCAATGGTATGTCAACCCATCCAGGTTTTTTTTTATGTCTAGAGGTTAGGGAATTGCATTCATTGTACATTCATATTTACGTTTTTTTGTGTAGTTGTTTAAGAGTTTTTTCTTCTTTTGCACACTGTCCTATCAAATACAAATAATTTTAAATAGATCTATTTAACTCATAAATGGGACCCTAACAGTCTATCACTCTGAGTTGGTGTGGATCTATGAGTCATAGAGATGAAGGGGTACTTTATTCTTCCCAGTATTCCAGAACTGGAGCCTCACAACCAGATGCAGTTTAGTGTCATACCCAGGAAACCTTAAATTTTTAGTCAATTTTTGGCAAAAATATTTCAGTGAATGGAAAAAGAAACACACCAAAAGTCTTAACAATTGTACACATTTTATTATTACTTTCATATGCCAACTCTGGGTATGGGTTATTGTGAGGAGGAAATCTTTATTAATGTCTAATATGAAATTCATACCTCAAGTGGCATGTACACTTGTCAAGACTTTGATCCATCCCTACCAATCATCATACATACCTCACCCATATACACCTGCTCAAAACCAAAGGTGTGCTCCAGTGCACCCTTTGTGGTCACACACATTCAGAATTTGAGGATATACACTACTAATATGCTGCAAATACTACAAATCCGAAATCTCAGGGATTTGTTAAAAAATATTACCCTTTCTCAGATAGTAGGCTTTCCAGGAAAATTTGGGATTTTCGTTGTTATTGAGTAGAATGTTTACCAACAAGAGACTGGCATTCAATCCCAGGTCGAGTCATACCAAAGACTTAAAAAATGGTACTTGATGCTTCCTTGCTTAACACTCTGCATTATAAAGTAAGGATCAAGGGTAAAGTGGTGCAATCCAGGGAATGGAGTAGCGTCTTCCCCTACACCTCAGTGTAGTAGCTATTGAAAAGGGAGCCTTCAGGTCACCCTCAACTAAGGTTGCCAATTTAACTTATATGAATACAAATCTGAAGGGAAATCATATCTGACTTAAATTATCTAAAACTACTCGATTCCCTAAAGCTTGACCCTCCAAAAATAACTTTATTTCTTCAAAGGCTACTTGACTTTTCAAGAACAACTCAATATGTGAAAAAAAAAATACTTGACTTTATTTGAAAATCATTTGATTAAAAAATCACCCCAATATGACACTATAAGTTCTTTTACCCCTGGGTACACATGGTTAGGTGCAATAATGCGTGAGTATATAGAGCATATATGTTTGTATATGCATGTGAAGGGTTAGCATTTTCTGTATGGGTGTATGGGCATAGGTAGCATATATATTTGTATGTACAGTGTGTATGTGTGTAGAACATCAAAAGTATAGCTGGAACAAGTTGGGAGGGTTCAGATTTTTAATTGGTAATAGAATAGAAAGAGATGTACAGGGTGGAACGATAAAATTGTCCTAAAGAAAACAACACTACAGCTTTATTTTAAAACTTTTATTGAAAAGATCAATTCAGCTAACTTGATTATGTAGTAGAGCTGACAAACTATTCAATGTAGCCGCCTTCAGCCTCAATCACCGCCTCGATACGGATCCGGAACTGGGAGGATGGCTTTTCCACAAGTGCCGGCCGGAGCTAGGCGAATACATGGCGGATAGCGGCGATCAGGCTGGCTTTGGTGTTGTGGGAGGTCATGTTGGTGATGTTCTCGACGTATGACCAAACGAAGTAGTCCAGCGGGTCCAGGTCGGGGGAGTATGGGGGCCAGTGAGAGAAGGGTACAAAGTCGTAGCACTCCTTCTGAAGCCAATCCTGGGTCTCTTTGGACTTGTGGCTGGCGCAGAGTCCTGCTGCCACACCCAGGGTCTGCCACCGGCCACCTGATTGCTCCAGGGGATCACCACACTCTTCAGCACATCCAGGTGCACTTTGGTGTTGACTTTCAAGCCGACTTCAAAGATGTGAGGTGGCATGATGTGGCCCTCACTTTTAACCACACCAAAGACCATAACCGTAGCCAGAAACTTTGTTTTCATCACCCTGGGCACGTCCCTGTTATTCGTGGCAATCCAGCGATCATTCTGACTGTTGTGCACCTGGTCCTGGCAGAAGTTCTTTTCATCTGAAAAGAACCAGAGCATGTTTTGTTTCTTGGGATGCTTCAGTTTGTTGAGCAACCTGACAGACTTGATTAGCCTGAGGTTCTTTGTCTTCTCAGTCCAGATCTGACTTGTCTGGTGCCTGTAGGGCCTACACTTCAAGTCTTCCTTCACACATGCATTCACAGTTGTGTGTGAGATGCCTAAATCTCTGGCAATCTGCCGAATAGGCCGCTGGGAAGTTTCATCAATGATTGCCTGGACCTTTTCAATGAATTCCTTGGTCCAGGTCTTCCTGGCAGCGTCCTCAGCCTTGGCCTTCCACTCCACCACCTCTAAAGGGTTGGCTGATGTGTTGAGCTGTGCCCTCAAGTATTGAACTATGCAGATTTTCATTTTGAGGGTGCTGGCAATGGTCTTGTTGTCATAACTTGGATCGGTAGAGAGCATGAGTTGTACAGCGGCACATCTCCGATCTTGCTCGTTGAACATTGTGTCACTTTCAGACATGATAGAAGGCTCCTACCGCTCTTGGGATTTGTACACAACTGGACAACTAGTAGATGGTCTGCAAGAAAAAAAGAAAACCGGTTTTCATTAAACGGAAATGGAATCATGTTGTCTTTTCTAGGGTGACAATTTTATCATTCCACCCTGTATCTCTTGAGATTGAATGAAAGAGTTAAATTTTAATGTCCATTAGTCTTTGGCATTAGTAAATTCAGAGGTCAATAGATAATAGTATAATTTTTCTTTAAAGTACTTTAAATTGAGTGGTTTTCATTGGAAAACTTTTCTTTCCCCTAAACCATGGCTCTGTATATTCAAAGAAACATTTGGGTGATAGATCATTTACAAGAGGAAAGAGTTCTGACACACCAGAGAGAGTTCAAGTCTTAAGTTAAATTAATCCCCAAGTTCATTTTTGCAATGTATCACATGTGTCCCCAAGATGACCTTAAGAAGGAAATAAAGAAACCACAATTATATTCTCAGAATTCATTTTTACTTTTTTTCTATCCTCCTTTTTTAACCAAAACCTTCAAACAATTAAGAATCAATACAATGTGGGGTTGAATCATTTTGTAACAAAAATTCACCACATCAAAAGAAAACAGTATATGAAATTAAAAAAAAAACAACATAATTTTAATATACTTTTTTCTTTCTTTCTTTGGTAAACAATCTAATTAGATTGGAATAAAATATATAAATGCCAAAGCCAAAAAAAAAACATATATCAAAAAACAGTATTTATATCAATAATTTATGAAAACTTATAAAAAGTGTAATTTCCACACAGACTGCTTGTAAATATGAAACTAAACTACATTATTAGACAAAAAATGCAATACAGTTAAAAACGGAATCATTTTTTATTGACAGAAATTTTAATAAAGCTTCAATGGCTTGGAAACTCATAAGAACTGATTATGTTCCTTGATAATTATTGTAAAAAAATTCTTTAGTTGTAGTAAAAAGTCATAATTTTCTAAAAAGAAAATTCTCAGAAATACCAAAAAATAGGAAATTTCTTAATTTTCTTTTCTTTGATTTGATATACTAAATTATGATTTTTTTTTTTTTATTGAGAATTTTCTTTAGAAAATCATGACTTTTTGCTTCAATTAAGGGAACTTTGGTTGTAATAATCAAGGAAAAAAATCACTTCCTATGATTGTCTAAGCTATTGAAGTTTCATTAAAATTTGTAGCCATAATAAAAAAAATGGTTCAGTTTTTTTTTCACTGTTTAGTTTTGGTTTTTTCTCCCAATACAGTAAGTGTTTTAAAATAACTATTTTATACCAATGTTAAGTGTGTCAGTTTATAATTTGCTTATTGAAATAAAATATTGTATATTGAAATGTTTGATTGCAGATCAATATATTCGTGTTTATGATACAACAAATGATGGATTTCGACATATAAAATCAATTCAAGCCAGAGATGTTGGTTGGAGTATTTTGGACACTGCTTTCAGGTAAGTTATAATGCTAAGAGAATTATCGCATATCAAATAAAGATGAGGTTGTACATCTCTCAAAATATATATTCAAAGACAGCAAAGATGAAAATATTGGTCTATAAATTAAATGAAAAAACTATTCAAATATTGACTTTATTTTTCAGTTTACTTATTGAAAATTCTTAATTCATCTTGAAGGATAGTTGATTAGTTGATGTATTTCAACTGGGGTTATTTTATGTTTAAAGATTATAAAATAACATACATTGTATGTGTATATTTACATCTAGTTTTTATTTCCTTTTAATGATATGTTGGCATCATTTGGGATTGCTTTCTAATGAATTGTTTGAGGATCATGTTGATGGGTTACTTTGTATGGTATGGATCAGGTTTCTGTTTATAATTTTTGGTATATTTTATTTCTCTCAAAAAAGATAGAATGTCGTCTATATTGACATTTTCAAATAGATATGTTATATTTTTTGTAGTGAAAAAGCTTTTCCTGGTAAGAACAAGAGCTCCACACTCTATGAGAAAGTGTTTAACAATGTAATGTGTTTCACATGTTACAGGCTGTGGTGGTGGTTTTTAAGTATAAAAGAGTGCATAAGTCTTGTGTGACAATTGTGTGATAGGGATGTAATGACTTATATCTTTCTGGATATTTTAAAAGCTGGTCTTGATTCTTCCAAAGTGGGTTTGATCAAGAAGAGTTTCTTGTAGATGTTATTATTCCAGCATTGTTGCCATTTTGTATGTAGGAATCTATTAGGTTTCAAGTCGCTATATGGAATCTTGAATTTGTTGGGAGTCAAATCTAAAGCCAATTTGGCTGCTGAGTCAGCTCTTTCATTTTCCCTCACTCCAATGTGGCTTGGGATCCAGCAGTTAAGAATCTCTTTAGAGTTGAACATGGAGTTCAATCTACTCAGGAGTTTAATGATTAGGTCTTTCAGTTTTTCATTTCTCATTGAAAGTCAGTCTTGTGTGCTCGTTATACCACCTTAGCTGCATTGGCATAGAATCGAGTTGGGAAATTGATCTCCATGATCCTGTGTGCTTCTGGAAAAGAGAAGTTTCTGGTATACTTAATTTTTGATACCTTGTTTCCCTTTTCCAAGCCTTACATCGCACTGTCAGCTGGGGCTGTAGAATACGCTGACTGCACCTCTGCAGAGGGGTAAAAACCCCCCAACGAGGCTACCTGTTGGCCGTGGGTGGCAACCCGTGATGCTTAAGGACGGGATCCTGGTGGTTGAGCAGTACTTGGCCTGAAAATCGAGTCGTCAAGTCTCTTGCAACACACCACTTTGGCCCTTACTGGGCTAGACGGGCGGTCGGAGAGGCCCGATCCGATCAATCGGCTGGTCATGACAGTACTCTCTTAGATTTTTTTTTTTTTTTTTTTTTTTTTTTTTTTTTAATCTAAATGAGGACGATGGCTGTAGGGTCAATCATGCTGTGGAAAGACTCGTAGTCCTTTCTGTCCCTGGGGAAGTAGTTATCTTGGGAACGAAAACCCAGGGACAAAAAATTAATTCGTCTATCACCAGCATGAGTATACTGAACATGTAGCCCTGGTGTTGCTAGGCGAATGGGTTTCCCCCTAGGCACATCCCCATATGGGGCTCCGAGGTGGGTGGGGAGCATGTTCAGTGAAACTCATCCAACACTTTTATGGCTTCTGTTAAAACAAAAACCCAAGCAAAAAGACCCCATATTGAATGTGATTCAGACAATGATGAGCCATATCCAAGGTTCATCATTCTAGAATCAAAAGAAAAACTACCGCTAACAAAAATATCCCCATTCATCATAGAAAAATGTATTTCAGCTCTAATATCACCCAAAACCGTAAAAAACTTGAAAAATGGAACCATCCTTATAGAGGTGACAGGAAAAAAACAAGCTGAAATAATATTAAAGCAAAAAAAAATCCACAACATAGATATAAAAGCTTACCCCCATGAGAGATTAAACACCTCTAAAGGGGTGATAAGAAATGGAGAGCTATCATTATGCTCAATAATGGAAATTAAAAATGAACTAAAAAAACAAAATGTAATAGACGTCAAAAGGATAACAATCAAAAAACAAAATGAAATAATTGAAACCAACACCTACATTCTAACCTTTAATAACCCAAAACCCCCTTTAGAAATAAAAATAGGCTATACAGTGGTTAAAGTTGAGACATATATCCCAAATCCCAGAAGATGTCATAACTGCCAGAAATATGGACACTTGAAGCAGCACTGCACAAGAAAACAAGTGTGTGTCAAATGTGGAGAGCAGGAACCAAACCACATAGAGGAATCCTGCAAAAACAGCCTAAACTGTAACAATTGCAAAGGGAATCATAGAGCAGACTCAAAGTACTGCAAAATCTGGGAAAGGGAAAAGGAAATTATCAAAATGAAAATCACCAAAAACATTACCTTCCCTGAAGCAAGAAGACTCATAGAAAATCCCTTTAACAAATTAACTTTCTCTCAGGTAACCAGGACTCCCTCAAACCAAGTAGAAAACGAAGCAAAAACACAAATAAAAACAACAAAAATAGAAGAAGAATTAACAAATTTAATAAACGACCTACATGAACTAATCAAAACCCTTAAAACCATTATACCCAATGTACAACTAACTCCAACTGACAAATCAAAAAACATCCCTTCAACCTCTAGCCAAAAAAATGAAACGCTAACTATCAAAAACAGAAACCGATCAACCTCAAGAACCAGAGAAAAAGAAGAAAAACAAAAACCTACTCAACACACCCCTTCAAAAACCAAAAATAAATCCAGAAACATAGAAAGTATGGAAACCGAAATGGACTCGACACCTAAAATCGAAAATACAAAAATTAAATAGTACACCCTAAACCCAAGACACACACTGCATAAATAGTTATGGCCAAATACCAAAATACCCACAAGATAATCCAATGGAACTGTCGTGGCTACAAGGCAAATTACAACGAACTCCAGCTGTTAATAACTGAACAAAATCCTACCATTATATGTCTCCAAGAAACATTCAAAAAAAGCAATGATAAAACAAACATGAAAAATTATGAGCAATATGACTATATACATGACACGGGACTAAGAGCTTCGGGTGGTGTATCAATCCTAATAAGGAAAAACATTCCCCAAAGCAAAATCAACATCAGCACCCCCCTACAAGCAGTAGCAATTTCAGCAACTTTACACAAAACCACCGCCATCTGCTCTATATACATTCCACCTCAAGACCCTATAAATGAAGAACAGCTAAATAACTTAATAAATCAACTCCCTAAGCCATATATATTGATGGGAGATTTCAATAGCCACAACATTTTGTGGGGAAGCAGGACAACGAACAAAAGAGGTCAGACCCTTGAAAAAATCATTAATAACAACAACCTATGTCTCCACAATCGGAAAGCTCAAACCCACCTAAGCTCATCCTCAGGTACATTCTCTGCTATAGATCTAACACTCAGCGATCCAGCCACCTTTATAGAATATAACTGGAGGGTACATGAAGATTCCTGCGGCAGTGACCACTTTCCAATCATAATAGAAAATACTAAACCAGGAAAATCAGACCCACAAACAGTCTCAAAAACCCCACGATGGAAATTCAAAAAAGCAAACTGGCAAGCCTACAAAAAACTATGCCTTGACACCCTAATCCCAGAAACAAATACAAACCAAGAAGAACCTATAATACATTTCACAAATACCCTAATTAATATAGCAAACAAAACCATACCTAAAACTACAACATCCCCAAAACATAACAATCCCTGGTTTACGGAGGAGTGCAAAACTATGATCAGAGAACGCCAAAGAATCCTCAGGAAATTTAAAACCAACCCTTCATCAGAAAATCTAGACAAATATAGACAACAAAGAGCTAAAACTAGACGCACAATTAAAGAAGCTAAAAGGTCCTCCTGGAGAAACTTCACTGCAAAAATAAACTCAAATACTAATCCCAAAACAATTTGGAACTTTGTAAAGAAAATATCAAATAAAACTGTCCACACTCCTATAAATCATCTCTCCCAAGGAAGCACAAAAGCCTTGAATGAAAAACAAATAGCTAATCTGATGGCAGAAAACTTTGCCCAAGCATCATCTACCAAAAAATATTCCAACAAATTTAACTCCATCAGAATCAAAGAAGAAAAGAACAAAATAAAGTTCACCTCTGACGATACTAAATGCTACAACCAACTTTTCACCCTAGATGAACTCCAAAATTCATTATCCAAATCCAATAACTCAGCTGCTGGTCCAGATGAAATCCACTACACATTTCTTAAAGAATTACCTTCAATTTCCCAGAAATATCTCCTAAACATATATAACAATATCTGGATCTCAGGCAATATACCTACTTTATGGAAGCAAGCTACAATCATCCCCATCCTCAAAAAACAAAAAGACCCAACAAATCCCACCAGCTATAGGCCCATAGCCCTAACTAGTTGTGCATGCAAAACTTTAGAAAGGATGATAAACCAAAGACTAATATGGTTTCTTGAATCAAATAAACTGCTCTCAAACCTACAAGCAGGCTTCAGAACAAAAAGAAGCACAATGGACCAGGTGGTTCATATAGAAACTCTAATCAGAGAAACATGCATAAAAAAGGAACACCTGGTGGCAGTCTTTTTTGATCTTGAAAAGGCCTATGACACAACGTGGCCATACGGAATTCTCAAAGACCTTAAAAACTTTGAGTTACAAGGTAGACTTCCCATCTTCATCCAAAACTTTCTTGAAGACCAATCTTTCAGGACACTGATTGGCACCACATACTCTGATTCGAAGCCACAAGAGGTGGGAGTTCCTCAGGGCAGTATTTTATCAGTATCCCTATTTATAATAAAAATAAACAGCATAACATCCTGCCTCCCTCCAGAAATCAAAGGGTCATTATATGTAGATGACTTCCTCATCTGCTATAATTCAAAAAACATGACAACCATAGAAAGGAAAGTACAACAATGCATAAATAAAATCCAAAAATGGACCACAGAAAATGGATTTACAATTTCAAATAGTAAAACAAAATGTGTACACTTCTGTCAAATCCACAAGATGCACAACCACCCTAAACTTACATTAAATAACACTGAAATACCCATAACAGATGAACATAAATTCCTTGGCATTATCTTTGACTCTAAATTATCCTTTATCCCACATATAAAAAAGCTAAGAATAAAATGCAATCAAGCCATGCAACTATTGAGAGCCATAGCCCACACAGACTAGGGTGCTGATAGAAAGACACTTATCAAGCTATATAGATCTCTAATAAGATCAAAACTTGACTATGGCTGCTTCATATACGGAGCAGCCAGAAAATCCTACTTACAACGACTGGAAACAATACACCACCAAGGACTTCGCCTTACTTTAGGAGCCTTTAATACTTCCCCAAAGGAAAGTCTATACATAGAAGCAAACGAACCCCCTCTCTATTTAAGAAGACAAAAACAAAAATTAGCACTACAGTACTACATCAAACTCATCTCCTGTCCACAAAATCCTGCTTATGACTACACCGGCAAAACAAAATATGAAAACCTGTATCAAAATAACCCCAAAAAAATCAGACCTTTTAGCTTAAGAATAAGTGACCTCCTCAACGAAATCAAAATCAACACTAAAATAGTACACCATACCATACTCTCCAAAACGGCACCATGGACCATAAGGCAACCAACTATAAACTTAGAACTGACTAAGTTACCCAAAATAAAAACACACCCCATCACTTATCAAGAGAAACTCATAAAAATACAAAATAAGTTCCCAGATCACTATCACATCTATACAGACGGATCCAAACAAGGAAAAAAAGTAGGCTGTGCTGCTATTTCTCAAAAAAAAGAAACCCTAAAATGCCTACCTAATGAAGCTTCAATTTACAGTGCAGAAACCACAGCCATTGATCTAGCTATGAATATCATAGCAAATCATAAAGCTTCCAAATTTATCATATACACAGACTCCAAATCAGTCCTACTAGCACTACAGAACAGAGATACATCATCCCCCTTGATCACAAAGCTCCTAAACAAACTAAACACCCTCTCTAAAAATAATAACATCATATTCACCTGGATACCAAGTCACATTGGCATCCAAGGAAATGAAAAAGCAGACAAAGCTGCAAAAAAAGCTCTTCAAATTGATATGTGCAAATCAAAAATCCCATATACAGATCTAAAACCAACCATAAAGAAATTTATATCAGACAAATGGCAGAAATCATGGGACAATCAGACCCAAAACAAACTCCATGAAATACAAGAAGCTATCGGAGAGTGGCCAACAGGCTACAGAAGCATCAGAAGAGAAGAAGTAATACTTGCCAGATTGCGTATTGGGCACACCCACATTACTCATTCACACCTGTTAAAAGGGGAGGATGCCCCAGTGTGCCCATCATGCAAAGTACAACTCACAACCAAACATATCCTTCTAAATTGTAACAACCTTAAACATATCCGTACCAAGTACTATCAAGCAAGAAACCTGAGGGACATCTTTAAGAATACAAACCCTGAAAACATTTTTAATTTTCTAAAAGAAAGCAACTTTTTCAGCAAGATATAACCAAACATCTCTATAAAACTGCTACTTTAATGACTGAAATTCAAAATAACCTTTTTGGCATTAAATGACCCACAGGGGTTGATATGCCGTTAAACAAAACTCAAACTCAAACCCAAGCCTTACAAGTTCTCAGCATAGTTTCTCCCACAGTTTACACACCTCAGATCTTTACATATGTCCTCTGTATGCTTAGAAACATCCTGTTCACAATGCTTGTGCAGCAGTCCTTATCATGTCCAGATTTCTGGCAGTTGTAACATCACAGAGGGTTAGCAATGTATTTTTCCACCTTGACTGTTATGTATCCTATTTTCAGTTGATCTGGTAGATTGGGTGTATTAAAGGTCATAGTGTAGGTATGTGTGTCTATGGTTTGTCTATTTTTTCTGATGCAAAATCTCCTGATGTCTAACATTTGTTTTTATTTGTTTGTTTTTTTGTTGTTGTGTTTTTTTTTTTTGTTTTGTTTTTTTTTCTTTTTAAGTTTTTTTAATTTCCTATTGAGTGCTGAGGATCAATTCTGGGCATTTCTCTACTTCTCTAGAAGAGTTATGGAACCTGTAAGGGTATGTTTTTATTTATGTTGCAGAAGGTGGTCATCTTGAGAAGCAACTCATCATGACTCTTTTTCATCACTTCCTTGACCAGCATGTTGTTCTTGGTAGTCTTAACTGATATTAGAAATACATTGGCTGAGAGGAAATTTTCAACCACGAAGGGAGAAAGTTTTGTAATTGCTGCCTTCAGCTGATTTGAGGATTATAAAATTTAGAAAAGAGGTGTCCGCCTTCTCTGCATTGCTGTCCAAATCTGTCTCAAGATGGTGTCACTTGGATATTTTTGAGCATGCCATAGATATAGTATCTTATATTCATTAACTGTGCTCCCCATTTATCTCAGAACCCAATAGTGGGAAGTGACCAGGGGGGGGGGAGACTGTCTAGTATAGCAAAGTCCTTTGCTTGTAGGTATGATTGACCCTAGAGCCACTGGCTTCTAAGTCGGATTTTGTTGGTATGAAGTGTGACCTATCTTGCTGGATCCAGTGTAAGGGCAATGTAAAAGGAAATAGTTAATCTGATTTGGGGATTGGCATGACCAACTGACTGATCAGATTGGGCCTCTTCAATCACCCATCTAGTCCAAATACAGACCAAAGCAGTGTGTAACTTGTTATGTGACAAGTCAGCTACCATGATATCATCCTGGTAGCGTTACAAGTTGCCTCATTGTTGGTTTGTGGGTATCTTACCCCTTGGCAGAGGTGCAGTCAGCATATTCTACAGCTCTAGCTGACAGAGCAGTCTTTTGATGGGAGCTTCTATAATAAAGCAAGAGTAATTGTAATTAAATTTGTAGATCCAAACAATTCCAATTATTAAACAGTTACTCTATCCCCTCCAAAACTTAAGAAAAAAAAAACATTTATTTTATCTTGTGTAATGAAAGATTTTAAGGTTTGAAAAATAACCAACCATAATGGTTGCAGTCTTCTTCAGCTGACACTTGAAAAAGGCTGGAACATATACTGGCTGAAACTTTGACTATAACAACCAAGATAAGGACACTAGTCTAGTATTTGTCGCTGCCTCCCACCAGACACGACTTGACACAAGGTCAAAAGCCCGAAGGCCAATAAAGACACTAGTCTATGTACATCAGTGTATAAGTACAGTATGAGTTTTTTTTGGTGGTGGGTAACAAAAAACATGATCTTGCTCAAATTGAAAAATTTTTTGGAATTTTTGTCTTTCATTCATTAGTCTTATAAATATTCCAGTCAAACTTAGATGAACCAAAATAATCTAAAATCAATGTTTTTTTTTTGTTTTTTTTTATTTTATTGAATTTCAGCCCTGATGGAAATTACCTGATATACTCCAGTTGGTCAGATTGTAGTAAGTATCTTGACAAATGATAGACAATTTTTCCTCTTTTTTTTTATTTTTTATTTTTTTTTTTTTTTTTTTCAATGAAATATTAGGTCAAAATATCCTTGACATTGAAAGAAAAAGCAGTCAGTTTATGTTTTATTTATTGACATATAAACTGAACATTTTTTCTATTTTGTGTAATAATATAAAGTTGCTCATGTCAAGAATGTTTTTATCTCATCTGGAGTTGCACCTTTTCATTTTAATAATGAAAATCAATATTGCTCATATTACAAATTTTTTTCTGGAGTTTTCAAAAACTTTGTTAAAAATATACTCTATGCTCCCATCAGAAAACGCAGAAAGTTTGATGGCCATAGTTTAAGGCATCCTTAACTTACTCAATGACAAACAAAAAAGACTTTTGATGAATTACCAGGATTAGTTTAGTGCAGAACCAAATCTAAAGAGAATGTAGAATAGGTAGTTTTTAGTCTTCTAAGTGAATACGATCTGTTTTGTAAATCCTAGCCTTTTGCCTAGGTTTGAACAACTCTAACACACCCACAAGTCCTGGGAATTTCACCATGAGAACAATTACTTACTCTTTAATTCTTTTTTTAATTATCTTTTTTAAATTAGTTTCGTTGCCTGCTGTGAGCACATCAGCTCACAAAGAGTTGCTATGAAAGTCTATATTACATTCAATTTACGCATGCTATTCAGGTTTTTTTTAACTTTTCAATAGCATCTTATACACGATTTCAGTCATGGTTGCTTTATAAAAAAAAATTTCTATAGTTTGTTTAAATTATATATAAAAAAATTTAAGTTTTATATACTGTTGGGCAAAAAAATACAGTGAAAAAATTAAACCATTTTTTCCCACAAATTATAATGAAACTTCAATGGCTTGGATGCACATAGAAAGTGATCATTTTCCTTCATTATTGTTGTCAATAGCAATGGACTAATCACAAATGACGATATCAAATTAAAAATTTTATTTTTTGATATTTTTGAGAATTTTCTTAGAAAATTATGGCTTTTTGCTATAAATTAGGGAACTTTTTACAACGGTAGTCAAGGAAAATAATCATTTCCTATGGTTCATTAAAACTTGTGACAATAATAATAAAAAAGTTTTTTCTTTCTTTCAACTATATTTTCTTGTTTCCAATATTGTATATATGAAGATGTGCTGAAAAGTTCTTGGCCTAACCAAAAAAAAGTAATTACCTTTTTAAATTTTTCATTTTTTTACATCTTAAAAACTTTAGAAATGATGAGCTAAGTGTGTTGAACTTTGGGATGAATTTCTTGAAGAGCACACTTATTTCATAGTTTTAAATTATTCTCTTCTTAGTCAGGCCAAGAACTTTTAAGCATGCTCTGGTTGGGTTTAGTTTTTTCAGATGTAGAATTTCTTGATAATAATGTAGATGAGAAACTTAAAGGCAATGTGGTTTTAATATCTCTATTATTCTGCTTATCTATCTTTTCTAATGTGATTTTTCTCATTTTTATTGTCAATTTTTCTATTCTATTTTCCAGTTCATCTTTGTAATATACAAGGAGAGAGAGAAACCCATGAAGCACTTCCTTTATTTCCTGGTCAAAGTAGTTTTTGCATATTTTCATTAACATTTTCTCTGGACAATAAAGAAATTCTGGGAGGGTAAGATTTTTTTCTGTTTTCTATTCTTGATTGCATCTCTTAAGTAATTTGTTTGGTTGCTTTGTCTTTGATAGAAATAATGTAATCTTACTATTTTTTTGTAAGCATTACTTACTAATTTCTGAGATGAAGAATTATCATTACTAGCTGAAAATCTGCCCTGTGGGTGGAATTGTAAGTTTTTATGAAGACTTATAAATTGATAAACATCATTGTGAAGTTAATGTTTATGGCTCCCTGTTGACCATTGCTTATCTATTTGAAACAATTCAGTTTAGCATAAATACACAGTTTAAATGCAAAAATCAGTATAGTAAAGAAGGATGGTTTAGTTCTATTTAACCCATAGATAGGACCCTTATCAGGTGCTACCACTTCGGGCCAGAGTGGACCTGGGAGTGATGGCAATGAAGGGGTACTCTGCTTTCCCCAAAGCTCGAGCATTGCTGGAACCTCACCATCAGATTGTTTAGTGTCATATCCAGGACCCTCATTGCGGTGGGGGTCTTACCCCTCTGCAGAAAAGTCATTTTTATTTATTTATTTATTTATTTAGAGAACTGGGAAAAATCATTGTAAAAAATATCATTATTTTAGTTTCTGTCTCTGAAATTATCTGATGCCTACTATATATTAAATAAGTTGGTGACCTTAGTCAAGGGTGATTTGAAGGCTCCCTTTTCAATAGCTACTACACCGAAGTGTTGAGGAGGGTGCTATTCCATTCACTGGATTGCACCACTTTACCCTTGATCCTTACCTTATAATGCTGAGTGTTAAGCAAGGCAGCATCAAGTACCATTTTTTGTGTCTTTGGTATGACTCGACCTGGGATTGAACCTCGGTCTCCCAGACCATTGGTGAACACTCTACTCATTAATGAAAATTGAACTCTTTGCTAAAAACATGGTCTGTATGCTCATTATTAACTACAGAAATTTTGCTGGCCACATCCTTAAGTTATGTAATAATAAACTGACAAAAAGTACATTTGGCTGGTCAGTTAGTTTTATGACATGTCAACATGGATTATTTAATCCCAAAGTCAGTCTTTTTTTTTTCTTGACTAATTATATAATTTCAAGTATCAAATGATAATTATTTGGGAACAATTATAGTTTCAAGTAGTTATTCTTAATAAAATAATATACACACAGTTATGTGGTTTCAAGTGTTCCTATCTAATACTAATAATTTTCAAACAGATCTTTTGACATATAGATAGCAGATGAGTCACTTGAAAGTGTTTAGCATAAGGCAGGGGGCAATATTTAACATTTAAGAAGCCATTTAAGAAAGAAAAAATAATAAACATGTTTTTCTTCTTTCTGTCAACTACTTTCTTTTCAACAACCAAATGTAGGGAAAACTTTTAGATATATTTAAGTACAACTTATTTGATATTTTTTATTCACTTTTATACACACACACACACACGTTTAAATTAGAGGAGTTCTTGTGGTGTAATGGCTAAAGTGTTGGACTGTGGCCTCATAGTAAGCAAATTCAATTACATTCCCTTTTGAACTAATACCCTTAAGAAAGGTATGAACCCTCTTATCACCCTAAACTATAGGTTAAATCATATTACTGCTGTTCTTCTACAAGGATGGCCTTGGTATTAAATAACCCACAAAGGTTGATATGCTATTAACCAAAAATAGCAAATACCTTATTTGAATCATTTGTTTTGGAATATTTTTCTCTTATGTAAAATGATTTTATTGTGGTCATTTATTAAAGGACTTGTTGATTATACTATATTTCTGGCAGATTATGTACTAAAATCATGCTTAAAAATCACCCAAAACATCATAATATGAAGGACATAATTTTCTCGTGATGGAGCTGTGGTTTGAGCAAAACATTAGATTGTGCAAGTGCAACTCACTCCAAAATCATCAGACCTTCATCTCTATGTGACTTATTTCTTAAACTAAAAGTTCATGTCAAAACAAGTTTCAGAGGTGTTTTGACCAATGGAAAACTCTCTGGAATAAGTGTCATGGGGACTATTTTGAAGGAAATGAATGCTTCATTCATTGTGCATATGTCTTGGTAAATACTGTAACCCAGCAAAAATTTCACAACAGTAAGAGAATTTTATTGAAGTATTACATTTAGAATTCTTTAAAGCAATTCCTTTTGCAGTTTCTAACTGAAGAGTATATTGTAGGGTTCGTATTTATGTTGAATGTCATTTTCTAATCTTCCTAATTCTCAATATAATGGAGACAACTATGAAATGCTAATTATCTAAATTGAAGCATCAACATCATCATGGACCACAGTTACAGCAGGAACCCATTAGATTTATCAGTCATCTAGTTAGTAATATTAGTAGTATAAAAACTTCCTTTTGATCTTAAATTTTTAAGGTTTAGTCACAGGTAACAAACATGTATAGATTGATTGCTCATTGAGAAGGGGGTAAATTGTTGATTTTGTTATGACATAGGTGACATGTTCACTAAACTGAGATTTAGTTTAGAAAAGTGTCCAAAAGGCAACTTTGACATAGGCCAAATTGACTTAAAATGGAGTATTACTGTAAACACATGTGTGTATATATATATATATATATATATATATATATATATATATATATATATATATATATATACAAGGCTCATTAAATAAGTTTCCAGACTTTTTTGTATGGGCACTTTTATTGATAGTACACACATGAAACTCTAGTCCCCTTTGAAGTAATCTCCTCTGGCTGCAATGCTCTTGTTGTACTGTTCCAACAACTTCTGGAAGGCCCCATGGAAGTCCTCTTGTGTGAGCATGTCAATGACCTTTGTCACAGCCTCTTTCATATCCTCAATTGTCTCATAACAACAGCCTCTAAGTTCTTCCTTGAGCTTAGGGAATAAGCAAAAGTCACAGGGAGCAAGGTCTGGACTATAGGGAGGGCGAGGAGCTGTCTTGATGCCCATCGTGGTCAAATAGTCTGTGATAAGGATGGAGTTGTGGACTGGTTTATTGTCCTGGTGGAAATGCCACTGACCCGATTTGAAGAGTGCTGGCCTCTTCTGACGGAATCTCTTGCTGAACTCCCTTAAAACCTCAACATAGTATTCCTTGTTGACTTTCTGTCCAGTGGAAACGCATGTAGATCATGCCAGTGCTGTCAAAAAAAGGGATCATCAAAATTTTGTGGGTGGATTTGCTCTGTCTGGCCTTCTTGGGCCTGGGAGAGCCAGCATGCTTCCACTGGGAACTCTGTCTCTTGGTCTCTGGGTCATAGCAGTAGATCCAGCTTTCATCACAGGTCACCAGACATGATAATGTCTTTCTTTCTGATCTTCTCTGAGCACCCTTGGGACAAACTTCACTCAAATCTTCTGCGTCTTCAGTTCCTCGCAAATAATTGTGTGTACAGTTCCCACACTGACATCAAACTATGCACCTATGGTCTCTATAGACACACAACGGTCCTTATCCATGAAATTCTTTATTTGGCTAATCAACTCTGGTGTTCTGACTTCCTTACTCCTCTCACACCTCTCATCATCCCTCACACACTCCCTGCCCTCCTTGAATCTCTTATGCCACTCAAAGACTGATGCTCGATTCATGCAAGATGGTCGAAAAGCAGTCTGAAGCATTCCATACGTTTCTGTGGCATTTTTTCCAAGTTTAAAACAGAAAAGTGTCAGATTGCATTTTTGAAATTCACCAGCTGTGACAATTGATCAGTCATCTCATAAGATGTATTGCAATAACAGTGAATTTTCAAGAGTCTATGACAATTTTAAATGCCTGTACAAAAAAAATTCTGGAAACTTTTGAAGGCACCTTGTGTGTGTGTGTGTGTGTGTGTGTGTGTGTGTGTGTGTATATATATATATATATATATATATATATACACACACACATTCACACATATGAAACATTATCATAAAACCTGATGTTTTAGTGTAGACAGACTACATTTAGGACATGCACTCACATATTGCATTTACATTCAATTATATATAGTTTTTTTTCTGTAAAGTTGTACATACATATTTTCCCATTAATTCCTTCATGTAGTAATTATATTGATATAAAAAGTTTCTGAACAGTATGACTATATTCTTAATTATCTTTTGCTTTTCAGTGCAAATTGTGGTTGTTTTTATGTATATGATAGAGAGAGTAATCAAAAGGTGTTAACAGTAAGTAACTTTTCATATCTATGTATTCATTACTACAAACTCATTATAAGCATACTCATCCGTAAATAAGTACACTTAAAAAAAACCAACTAAGATTTTATTATTTCTAATGGAACATAATACAATCCTATATATAACCAAAAATGGAACATAATACAATCCTATATATAACCAAAAATATAAATAGCAATTGAAAAGTACACACATTTTTATTTATCTGCAATTTTATCTTTGGTTACAGAGTTTCAGTTTGCTAATGATAATACCTAGTAATATACATTTTCATTATAATGATAAAATCTGGATATCTTTCATTAAAAGAGAATCAGCTTTTTATTAAAAAAATTGTTAGGATGTAATTATTTGGGTATGGTTACCATAATCTTGTAACAATTTTTTTCATCATACAACGTGTGAAAGCACATGCGATGGCTAGGGTATCGCACGTGCTTTCACACGTTATATAATGAAAAAAATGTATATTACCATAATCTAGTAACAATAGCTCATCATAGTGATTTTTTTTACTGGAGCAATTTATCTAAAAATCTCTAATCTAGTGGATTAAGAAATTTAAAAGTAAGCAATAATTTTGTTAGGTTTACATCTGTGCTGAATGTCATTTTTTTAGTTTTCTAAGTATTCAATATAATGGAGATAACTGTGAAATGCTAATTAGAATTCTCTCTTTTCATGGGATGCTGTTATGACAGGAAAACCATCTAGTTTTAAACTGATCTTGAGGTAAAAATAGGTAGCAAAAAACTTTAAATTTTCATATGAATTGTTTTATTTTTCAGATTGTAGCCCACGATGATGATGTAAATGCAGTTGCTTTTGCAGATGAAAGTTCACAAATCCTCTTCAGTGGTGGTGATGATGGACTTTGCAAGGTAAATGTTAAATATGTGATACAATGGACCTTTAGTGTGGTAGTATATAAAGTTAGCCTTGTGTGTACATATGTGTAGACACATGAGTAGTAGTGAGTACACACACATACATATATATATATATATATGTGTGGCGATTTAGGAATTAACAGAAAAAACTCCCAACCGGATATTGACTCGTCGGCTGCCAGATACAAAATGTATAAATGCGTCGCCACGCATAAGGCTCCACGCATCCATCCGGTTAAAATCAGAAAAAAGAAAAATAATAAAATGTAAAGTAGCCAATGAGAAGCGGTCGCGCCAAAATTAGAAGAATTTTGGAGTAGCGAATTTGGAGCCGGTGAAGAGAGATAAATACTCAGGTTTTCTGTGAACCGACCTCTTTTCGGGTAGTGACGTCGAACCGACAACACCGATTTTACTATCTGGTGTTTGGGCACCACGCTGTGTCTTGGGACATAGCGTTGGTTAGTCCATTCACCAAGTAAATAAAGGAAAGTATGAAAGAAATGTTTTCGTCTCCTATCTGTTCTTATCTTTCCCTTTTTATGTTTCTTATGGACCTTCTTTAGGCAAGGCATTGCGCCAGCCACGTCAACGTGGGGTAAAACAAAATAACCAAAAATATGGAGTCAGATAACTTACGGCAACACCGCCTTGCCCTTAGCCACTGACCATCATAAAAAACCTTTTAAACCCCACATATGTATATGTTTGTATGCGTGTCAGCTATAGAAAATCCACCTAACAGAGACAAAAAAGTCACATCAAGCCCAAAAACCTAGCAGAAGAATGCTGTAAAGTGTCAAATAAATCTTTAAAAATATAGATACATGGGTTTGTCAATCTGTATTCTCATGGTACAGATTAATTAACAAAACTATGTATCTATACTTTTAAAAAAGAAGCCCTATCAACATGGCTGATTGTACTCCATGCAGTGAAGTAGGATCCTCACCCTCGAAAGTGGTGTCCTAGACATGATGCTAAAACTGTATCTGATGGGGAGGCTACAATTTGGGAGAATGTGGAGTACCCTTTCATTGCCGTTACTCCCAGGTTCACTCTGACTTAGAGTGCTAGTATCTGTTAAGGTTCTATTAATGGGTCAAATAGATCTGTTTGAAAATTATTAGTATTCAAATAGATCATTAGCAAAAAAATGTAAACAATTACACAAAAAATCTAATTATAAACATAGAATGAATGTGATTCCCTATCCTCTAGACATAAAATAACTGTAGATGGGTTGACATACCATTAAAATCAGTTAATCACTTTAAAAAAAGCATTCGTTTTCCATCACTGTAATTGCCTGAATCTGTTTCAATTTAATCTTGAAGATTTAATGTACAGGTATGTATTTGGATTACAGTAAATTATCACATATACAGATCTATGCTGTAAATGATCACATACAGATCAATATGTGCACTGATTCTTCAAAAATTGTTAAAGTGTTTCAAGATGTATTGAAAAGTTCTCATTCCAACCAAGAAAGGAATAACCTATTGCCATAAAACATACATGATATTCTACATATTCATCCCACAGTTCAATACACTCGGCACATTGCTTCATAAGCTTCTTTTATCATCACTGTTTATGTGACCTGGTTTTGATTATGGGGTCACTACTCATATAGCATGTCTTGAGCAGGAATTCCTGGCAGAACCCATCCCTCTCTCTATATCTACAATTGGTTTGAATTCAGTTTTCCTTCTTTATTGGCTGCCATACCAAGGTTAAAGAGTACAGTCTGCCCTACTATTTATCCATTGCTGGAGGGAGAATAATTGGATTCATACTTTTTTCAAGAGTATTAACGCTGTGTGAAATGCAAACAGCCTTGTTTAGGATTTGAACTCAGGTAGCCAAGTCCACTTCCTACAACAATAACTGTTATGCCACAAGCACCTCCAAAAACAAACAAAAAAAAAGATCATTCTATTCTTTTTAGCACCCCTTGTTATAAAGTTATTTGTAAATCTGGTTTAAAATTTCCATGTCTCACTTTGAAATGTTTTCCTTTCTTCTATAATCATTTATTTTTTATTTTTAGGTATGGGATAGGCGTACTTTGCGAGAAGATGATCCAGAACCAGTTGGAGTGTTTAGTGGCCATTCTAATGGAATCACGTACATAGATTCAAGGGTAAGTTTTATGAGAAACAGAGTTATGCTTAACTTTTTTGTTTTGCTTTTTTAAAACTTAATAAGGTTGCCAAATTCTGTTAAGATTATTGTAAATATTTACTGTCAGTTTTTCCACAAAAAAACTTCCTCACTTTACTTTTTTTTCCACATCCAACAAGCAGTGATTTGAAAAAAAAAAGATCTTGCCTTTATATGCCAGTTGGTGCTGAAATATAATCTAAGTTACTCTTTTATTTCCACCTACCTTGCAGCTATGCCATTGTGGCTTAGAATACAGCAACTGCATCCACTGTAGAGAGGGAAGATCCTACTTTCCCAAAGGGGTTATCCTAAGTATGACACTAAAATACATTCGGTGGTAAGACTCTGGTTCTGGAGAATGTGGAGTACCCTTTCATTGTCATTACTCCCAGGTCCACTCTGAATTAGAGTGGTAGTAATTGTTAGGATCTCATTTATGGATCAAAGAGATCTATTTGAAAATTATTAGTCTTTGGAAGGAGTATGTAAAACCATATAACTGTGTGCAAACAAATGATTATTATCAAGTAGAATTATTTGTTAGATGGTAATGCTTGAAACCATTTAACTGTATGTAAATTGTATTAAGATTGTAACTTGAAGCTGAAATTGTTGAGAAAAGATTATTATTAGTTACTTGAAATTATATAATTGTGTAAATTATCAGTTGACTTGTTTGCAGGTCTTAGAAAATGCTGACTGTATCCTCTGAAGAGTGGTAAAATCCCCCCCACAAAAGAGGGTAAATTGGGTATGACACTTAACTATATTTGGTGGTGGTGTCTCCTATTCTGGGTAGTATAGAGTCACCTCTTCATTGCCATTATTACCAGGTCCACCTTGACTCAGATTAATAGTAACTGTTAGGGTCCCATCCATTAATTTTAGAATTATTTGTATTAGATAGGAATACTTGATACCATATAAATGTGAAAATTATTTGTATTAAGAATATTTACTTGAATTTATAATTTTTTACTTAAGATTATTATCTTTAGTTACTTGAAACCATATAATCATATAAACAAATGATTATTGTAAAATATAAATAGTTACTTTAAACCATATAATTGTGTGTAAATTATTACTATTAGATAGTTGTATGGGTTCAAGTATTCCTATTTACAAATTTATCAAGAATACTTGATATCATATAACTGTTTGCAAACAAATGATTATAGACAAATAAAAAAAAAAGTACAATTTAACAAAAAATGCCAATGTGCAATGAAAATATAGTTATGGTTTCAAGCAAATATTTACAAATGAATCAAATTTTGGCAGGAGTTGATATACCAATAAACCAAACTAAACCAAATTTGATATTCATATTGTTGTTTTATTGCTAGAAAATGACCACTTTCATTGGTAATCCAATTGAAATAAGGTCAGTAAATCTTTTCCCCAACATTTTTAAGTCTAAAAGTTAGGGGTGCATATTATACAAAAGTAAATATTAACTTTTTTATCCAATTACATATGTCATCACATTTAAGACAGTATGACCAAATATAAGTTTGGTTTGGTTTAATAGCATATCAACCATTGTAGGTTATTTAATGCCAGATCCATTTTTATTCATATAAACAGTTCTATTTCAAACAATTCAATTTAGTATAAGCACACAGTTTAGTTCTATTTGTTCCATAGATAAGACCATATTAGGTGCTACCACTCTTGGCCAGTGAACCTAGGAGCGATGGTAATAAAGGGGTACTCTGCATTCCCTAAAGCTCCAGCATTACTGGAGCCTCACCATCAAATTGTTTAGTGTCATATCCAGGAATGTAGTCTGTGCATTCTACAGCCCCAGCTGGTGGGCCACAAATGTAAGTGATATCTCTGATCCAATCAGTAACAAACACTTCTGTTTTATGCTGCTACAGAGAACGAGCCACTGGAAAGTGTTTGTTCATGATATTGTTTCTCTGAGTGTGAACTTATTTATGTGAAAATCTGTGTTCGCGTTAGATGCTGCATAAATATTTTGTTTCAAATTAGAAGTAAACTATAGATTTTTATTTTCAGTCTATATAAACCAAATAAAAAGGAAAACAAATGTTAGCTTTAGCTGCTACCAATTTTAAAAAGTCTGTGCATTTTATACACAAATAATTATAGTACTCTGTGAAAATGATTCATAAGAATAAATGCAGAATTATAAAACAAAATACGTTTACAATTTATTAGAAGTTAACATAAGAAAGACAAAAGATGAATGGGAGATATACTCATTGTAGACCTGGAACATTCAGTTAATACATCAGAGGTTTTAGCTCTTGGTTATCAAAAATAAAGTAGAAAGACATCCTTTAAAGAAGCAGAAAAGACAATTCATTCCTATTTTCAAAGAGTGGGGGAGGAGGAGAAAATCAAAATTGTTGATACTACAATGTAAATGCATACTTCTAAGGCAAAAAAGAAAGTAATTTTCTCTGAAGTTATACTTGGTGGGATTAAACTAAGAGGAGCTTCCAATTTAAGTAACTTCATGTTCCTACCAATATGTAATCTGGCCCAGTTGGCTGGGACTGTAGATTACACTGACTGCATCTCTGCAGAAGGGTAAGATCCCCTCAACAAATGTTCTGGATATGACACTAAACAATCTGATGGTGAGGTTCCAGTATTGCTGGAGCTTTAGGAAATGCAGAGTACGCCTTCATTGCCATCGCTCCCAGGTCCACTCTGGCTTGGAGTGGTAGCATCTGATTGGGTCCTATCTATAGGTCAAATAGAACTTAAATCTGATTTCAAGAGTTTACTGTTTTTGCATTTAAACTGCGTATTTATGCTAAACGGAATTGTTTAAAACAGAACTATTTTGACATCTAGACTGAATTGTTTAAAACAGAACTATTCTGACATCTAAACTGCACACTTATGCTAAACTGAATTATCTGAAATAAAACTGTTTTTACATTTAACCCTGTGTATCGCCCAGTTGGCTTGGACTGTAGAATACACCAACTGCACCACTGCAGAAGGGTAACGCCCCCTCCACAACGAATGTCCTGTATATGACATTAAGTAAACTGATAGTGAGGTTCCAGTGATGCTGGAGCTTTGGGGAATGTGGAACACTTCTTCATTGCCATCGCTCTCTCGGCCATAGTGGTAGCACCTGACAAGGGCCCTGTCTATGGGTCAAATAGAACTAAAATGTGTACTTATGCTAAACTGAATTGTTTGAAATAGAACTGTTTTGACATTTAACTGTGTGTAAACAAAAACTATATTTATACTCAACTGAATTGTTTTAATAAGAACTGTTTGACTAAATTGAATAGCTTGAAATAGAAATGTTTTTGACAATTTAACTGTGTACTTACACTTAACTGAATATTTTAAAATAAAACTGTTTATATGTTTAAAAACGGATTTGGCATTAATAACCTACAATGGTTTATGTGCCATAAAACTAAACAAAACCAATATGTAATCATAAGACATGAATGAAGGATTTATTTATATTTATATAATGTTTAATAAATCCTACCAGTGATATTAAGAAAAAAAAAATTAAATTTCTTGCAAATTCAAATATATTTATAAGTTCTGATGTAAAAAAAATACAATGAAAAAGAGTTTTTATATTTTATAACAAATACATATATCACTTGTTTTTCAAAATGTTCACTCTACACCACTTTACTTTTATGAAAGACTTATGTTAGTACAAGTTTACTTGATATTCAAAACCACATAAAGCCAAAAAAATTGTTGACATTAATTCCCATGGGGAAAATTTGTGAATGTCCCTCAACCTAGAAATTTTTTACTTTACTGCTTTACCAAAAGAAAAATATTTTTTATTCATTTCATTTAATCTATTTTTTTCTCATGAAAAATACAGAAAATTTCAAAAAATTGATATCATTTTAGATGTACTTGGTGTTTTAGAAAAATGAATATCATTCCATAATCTAATAACTCATCCAATTCTTGTTCAAATGATCTCAAATTTTTACAGCATGTGTATTCAAAATTCTATGTTTAATGTTTAAACGCCTTTTCTTTTCCTGTAAATAGCATTTCTATACCTAAGAAAAAAAACTGAATTTTTGTGTTGTTTCTTAACATATTGTTAAAATTTGTGATCTGTTGAATGAGAATTGTTATTAGATTATGATATGATATCAGTTTTTCAGAATCATAATGTATTATGGTCCAAACTTGAAACAAAAACATTTACAATATGAAATTTTTCCTTACCTCCAAAAAAACAAAAAAATGACATTGAATTAATTATTTCATACATCTACCATCTTTTTATTATAGGGAGATGCTCGTTACCTGATTTCTAATTCAAAGGACCAAACAATAAAATTGTGGGACATCCGTAAATTTTCCACTAAGGAAGGCATTGAGGTAAGATATTAATTTAAATAAATTTTCTGTTTGTTTTTTAAATTAATGTTTATTCTAAGGGTTTTGTCTAGTTCTGTAGATCATAAGCATAATGAACTGGTTAATAAATAACTGCATTAATTAATTGAACAAAAAAAAAAAAGCTTACAAACCGAAAAGAGGCTGATACATAGGAAATTGTGTCTGTCTTATTTCTTAGATTCTCAGAACTTTATTTCCTTAATAAATTTTTACACTCTCTCTCTTTCTCTCTCCTATAAGAACATATTTAATCAACCCTTTCACCATTGACAGGATGTGACACAAGGATGGATTCATGCCTTTCCCTAGAGCATTAGCGCAAAGTGAAATACAAGCTGCTTTGTCAAACTCAACTCACTGAGTTCATTTCCTTCAACTATAATCATCATGCCATAAGTGGCTTTTCTATAAATAATAATCTGCCAAGAAATTAGAGATTAGCCTTGTAAATAGTCTCTTGCCAAAGAAGCTTGTACAAAAGACTAATCTCTTTGATAGAAACATATGTGATAGCTATCAGAAAAAAGATTAGAGCAAGTAAAGAGGATTTATTTGTATGCATTATGACTTCAGAAGACAATGAGATCAGAGAATGGAAAAGAAAATGCAAAAATTCTCACCCATCAAAACATTGTTTCTCCACTATTCTCAAATGTCATGTTAACTTTCTGGAGAGGATCACTCAAAATAAGTGGGATATTAGTTGCTTCAATTTAAATTATCATAAAATAAATGTAAATAACGTTTATATAGTATCGCCCATAAATAAGTAAATCTTTACCAATTTTATATAAAAAGTTAATTTTCTTCTAAACCAAAGATAGCAGGATTCTATTATTTCTAGTGTAACATTATGCAATAAAAATGGATATTATTAGGTATTACTTACTGCCAAACTCTACAACAGTCCAAAAATAAATACTCCCATATTTATTTCATTCTATACATTAAAGATATTTTAAAACTAATCTTATTTAAAAAAAAAAAATTCTCCAATTTCAGTGCTGTAAAGTTTGGTTGTATATGATACCTAATCATATCTGTTTTGATTATAATATTCCCCTAGAAATAACAGAATTCTGGTATCTTTGGTTTAGAAGAAAATGAAAGTTTTATAAAAGAACTGTTATGGGTGCTACTGTATTTCTTTCTGCTAATGGCTCTAAAGGGTTAACAGAGGTACAGTAAAAGAGAGAAACATCTAAAATACCCAGCTACATTCTACTGATGAAAATCTTAATCAATGATTAGTGACCATTTCTATTTATCTTTGCAATGTTGTTTCCAAATCTGCAATATAAACTTTCCTGATGAAATTAGTATGAGTGAAATCATTATTTTCACAAGTCTCCTATGCATTATAAAGGCTAAAAAGTAGAGTGGATTAACTGCAAAAAAATCTTTGTTTCTTTATGAAAATGACAAGTAGAACAAAAGCAGGGAAGCAAGCAATTTTTCCTTTCACTTTTATGTCTATTGTCATTGTATATATTCAAATTTTTTTTTTTTTTTTTTTTTTTTTTTTTTTTTTTTTTTTTTAAATGTTGGTTAGCGTCATAATCATTTACTTTTTTTTTATTAGGCAACAAAAGCTGCTGTCACAGCTCAGAGTTGGGACTATCGATGGCAACCAGTTCCCCGAAAAAGTATGGAAACATTTTGTCATACAGAAATACTTTTCATTATATCTTCAGAATGTTAAAAGGATTGTAAATCTTTAAAAATCATATTTAGCCCAGAAGAAAAAGGAAAAAATGTTTTATCTTTGAACATGTTAAATTCAACAATTTAAAATTTGAAGATTTGTCTTGGACTTAACACAATGTTAATTCACTGTATTTATATAAAGTACCAAATTAATACTGTACTTTAAGTCAGACTAAAAAATTAATTATTGAAAAAAAAAGTTGAACATGAATGAAACTTAATACAAAAAAATGACTCAGCATAAAACCATACCTCAAGTGAAAAGTAAGATTTAAAAAACCTTGATTGAATTAAAACTTTATAAAAATTTAAGTAATTGGTGAAAGTAATATATTTATTAATTAGGTTTAGGATTGTATCTTTAAAGTAAACATCTGTTACATCCAAATGAGATATTATAGAGATTTCTTAAAATTAAATAAAGCAGCAGGTAATTAACTTAAGAATTATTTCCACAAGTTTATTAAAAAATATACCAAAAAATTTAATCTAAATCTGATAATTATTTCAATCTTCTTATGTAATATTTTAAAGTATTGGTAAATAAATTACAAAAATTAGAAACATAATATATGGAATTTTAGTATCATAACTATTATGTTTCTGGGGGTATTTTTTAGTATAATTGAGGTTTTACATAGGGTTTTTGTCTAGTGAGGGTTTTGTTGTACACTTTTTATCATAAGGCATGCTAACAGTTTCTTTTGACGTTTTCTCTCAACATCCATCCCTTCTGGTAAGTCATCTAGCCAGCATCCAGTGTCCACACAGGGCTGATTAATTTTTTGCTAGTCATCCAACCCTGGTATGTCCTTGTGTAGGATTTCATAGGATAATGTCACTTATGAGTTTGTCCTTATTTCTCAAGCAGTATCCAGCAGGTCTTGTTCATTTTACTTAAACGGTTTGTGAGATGGGAGTTAAGTGGTTATACAGTTGCTTTTTTTGTTGGGTACTGCTTCCAGGATTTATTCAAAACAGCATGCACCATTCTTATATAGTTACCATCTAGCTTTTTCTGTTGGTGTTTTGCTTAAGTCAACGTGGTGCAAGTATACAATTGTACTGACATGGCTACAAATATGAAGAATTCTCATTTTTTTTATCATAGATCAAATTTTCATGTGATTAACCTATTAATAGCAGTCCATGCATATGTTGACATTGCTTTCAGTAGATGATATATGGAAACCAATGTACATGTACTGAGGCTTGCCATTTGATGAGATGACACCATCTTGATTAGTTACAAAGAAGGATGATAATACTGTGATTAATTAATGGTTTAGTAACAGCATGTTTTTTTAGCAATACAAGTTCTGTTTGCCAGACTAAGCAAAGTTCAGTAAATAATAATGCTGTTATTGATGTTAAAAGTTAAAATTCCTTCAACATTTTTTTTTTTTATTGAAATAACTTAATTTGTAGAGTATGGTTAAAAAAAATGTTTTACTTTGAAAAATACTTTTGCTAGTGATTTCTGTATTTTGTTCAAAATTTCATTTTTTCAAATTCTTTACAAGTCTTCGAAGGATGTTAAGAAAATTGCATATGAAGAAAGTAATTATAAATGTCAATGAAATTCTGTATAATTTTCTAAGGTACCTTTAAGATGAAATGTATCTTGAGTATGACATTAAAGTACATTTGGTGGTGAAGCTCCAGTTTTTCTGGAGCTCTGTGATGTGTGGAGTATCTCTTCATTACTATTACTGTCCCATTCATTCCAACCTGGAGTGATAGGACTACTTAGGGTGCCATCTATGGATCAAATAGATATATCTAAAAATTAGTATTGTATAGAAATATGTGAAACTATATAACTGTGTACAAACAAAATATCATTATTACATAGAATTATCGTTAATGTTAGATAAGAATATTTGAAATCATTTAACTGTATGCAAATTATTTGTCAAAATTATGGGTCAAATAGAACTGTTCAATCATTTACTAAGAATTATTATTAGTTTTTCAAACCATATAGTTTTGTGCAAATTATCTATATTACATAGGAATACTTGATAAATGGAATTACTAATGTTAAATTGCAATACTTGAACCCATTTAACTAACAACTTGTTTAAGAATAAAATTACCCATAAACTATTTGCTTACAAATTATTATATATATATATATATATATATATAACAGGATTTTTACATTAAATAACGCACAAGGGTTTATACACTATAAAACACAGACCAACCAATTACTTATTAATTCTCTAAGAAGTAAAAAATTATATTCATTATTCATGCTATATCAAAAAAGGAGTTTCAGGGATGCTTCAACTAATGGAAAATTCATTGGAATAAAACTGTTAAATGCCAGGAGGACTATTTTAAGAAAATTAATGTTTTGGTAAATACATCTTCAGTCTTGATATTTTTTTTAATGCTCCTTATATTACAAAGTACTTCAACCTCATTATTTAGACTGACTTTTTTCAATTTATTTTCTTTTTTTTTAGTGGCACGAATACAGACTTTAGCAGGAGATTCATCTGTGATGACCTACCGAGGTCACAAAGTCCTTCACACATTGATTCGTAGCAAATTCTCTCCTGCATTTACAACTGGTCAAAGATATATATACACAGGTTGTGCAACTGGAAGTGCATGTAGTAAGTAAAAAAAAAATCTTTTTTTAATTTATTTTTTCTCTCACTTAGTTACATTCACATAAAGATATTTCTGTACATGACTCCTCAAAAAATTTTTACTGAAAAATATCAACCTAGATATTTATGATATAAAAGATATAACTCAATTTTTTTTAATATGAATTTATCTTTTTATAACAATTACCATTTGTAACAATAAGTTCAGCATAACTTTTTATTGACAAGACATGAAACAGTTTAATTAAACATAATATTTTAGAAAAACAACTAAACATTACTCATTAGATCCCTGTCAGCAGGTCTTAGAATATGACAATTGTATCCCCTTCAGAGGAGTAAGACCCCATCCCACAAAAAAGGTCTTCTAAGCATGGTACTACTATGGTGAGGCTCCAGTTTTGAAGCTCTGCAGAGCATGGAGTAACTCTTTTGTTGCTATTACTCTTAAGTCCAATTTGATCCATTTGAACCATTACTCATTAGCTTTATAAATAGCTCTTTAACCTGTGATGTAAAAGAATTAGATAGCATTCATTATTACTTTGGTTGAAAAATTGGAACCTGCAAACAAAAATGGGTTTAATCTATGAATATAAAAATTTGATTTTGTTCTAATCTATCAAAAAAAAAAATTTTTTTTTTTTTTTTTATTTTTTTTTTTACACCTTATTTTAAAAATTTCATTGTTGTTTTTTACTGGTTTTACTAGAATGATAATAGCCCAAATTATAAACAAGAAAGTAAAAAGACAATTTTCATTGATTAATCACTCTTAGTCAATGTTTACTTTTAACAAGAAATCTACCAAAAATAAAGATAGGTAGGTGTGTGTATAAACATCCTCAATTCTTAGAATTCAGATAATAGCATGTGGTCTTATCTATGGAACTTGAACCGAAACAGTCGGGCAAGGCAACAGCTGCCTGCAAGTCCTCTAAGTAAACAAACCCGATTCGAACACCAACACAATCTTGTGGCAACCACTGAAGATTGGAGCATTATATAAGTAATGCTTGGCACATACCATTATGAATGTTGGTAGAGTTCATTGTATGCACCGTGATTGGCTATAACTTATATAAAAATACAGCTTGTGTGGCGCATATCTCAGGGTCCATATATCTTACGGCCTAGCTTATATTTGCCTGTCACCTGGATGCGAGTTGGATGGTCTGACCAATCCGGTGAGTGCCTTTTTGTTATTATTCTATAGTGTCATCTTTGAATGAGTGCCTGGCTGAAGCACACACACATGGTTCTCGGGCGCTTCCGTGCATGCCCGTCACATAGCGTATAACCAAAAATTCAACAAAATGAAATGATCAAAATGCTGATATTAAAAACTCAAAGAATATTTATTTAACAGAAATAAGTTCTCTAGAATGTTCTTGTAAAAAAAAAAAAAAATGTTCATGGTACATGTGTGCTTTCACTGTTTTTCCCAGTAGATTATATCAAGAGATACTGTTATAAACACCAATTCTTCCTTTCTTATATTGAGGAGACCTGCACTCTCTCTCTCTCTCTCTATATATATATATATATATATATAGAGAGAGAGAGAGTGTGTGTGTTTGTAAATAACATGTGAAAATCAAAATATTTAGAGGTTGTGTTCTTTGATATTGGTCAATATTTTGGTCTATACAACCATCTTTTGGGCAGTGTAATTGTTTGATATTTCATCTGAAAAAATTATTTTCAAATGAAAAAAAGTTTTGTGCACTCTTCAAAATAGGATACATTTATATGGTATTATATTTGCTGTTGATGACTTTTTCAACCAATTTATCCAAACACTGCAATACTTATAGAAGCAGTGTGTGGATCACAAGAAAGACTGTTGAAAAATAAGCTTCATTTAGTCACATTAGATGAGAGTATCTTCCTCAGCCTATGAAATTTTCAGCCAACTTTTGTACATTAAGAAATAAATAAATTAGGTAAATGTAGTTAACTTTGATAAACATTTTAAGTTATAAATGGACAAAAAATATAGACCATACAATGGGAATATGTTTATGAACCAGAATTTCACTAAGAATCCATTTAAGACCTCAAAATAACTAGACATTGAAAAGAATTTAATATTCATTAGAGAAAAGAAAAAAAATCAAAATTATAGCACCAGGCCAATTAGCTGTATATACCACACATCATTCACTTTCAACATAGACCAATAAACAGAGATAGGAGGCTCTTTTATCCTGTTTATTGATTATTTTTATACTTTGAAATAGTGTAAATCTTAAATTAAAGAAATTTTAGATTATGGATGCTTTGAAGGAAATCACTTTAAAGAGATAGCATGCCAGTCCTTGTTTTTGAATATATCTGAGTAGTTTTTTCTACCTCAGCATTTTCAATTTTCCAGACATACAGAAAATTTTGTTTGTTTTTTTACCCAAAGAAAATAGGAGTTTTTTTTAAATCCAGTTATAAAAAATAAAATTTTACTGAAATAGTCTTTAAAGTATTTTAATAAACCTTTCAATTATAAAAAAAAATCAGATTATTTCTGGAAGACATCAGAGTATTTTGTCTTAAATTAAAATATATGGGAACTAGAAAGCCCATTTTAAAGATTGCACCACAGTTTTCAATGATAAATTTGCATGCACAAATTTTACCATTCATTTTTCAATAAAACTGTCAACTTCAAAACACTTAAACTTTTCAACAAAAAAAGGTAGCCCTAAAATTCAATATTATGCACTTGTCCCATTACACTTACAATCTCCAAAATTAGCTAATGACTGATCCTAGCTCACTATGCACTTTCCTATTATATCTATTAAACTGATCATCATATTGTTAGAACTTTGAAAATGATGTTTGTTCTCTTTGAATGTCAAATATCTTGGTTATCTTCCTTGAAAATCATGGCTACCTTCTGATTACTTTGTGTTTTATTTGTATAAGTAGTAGTTTCATTTTACAACAGTTAAAATTCAAATAATCTTGGCCATTTGTAAATTTATTCAGGGACTACTCTAACAATTCCTGAAAGCTTGGTTGACCCCCACTCCACACACACACACACCAAATCACAGAGCCTTTGTGTTTAAATAGGTGAATATTTAGTCAATTATAAGATGATGATAATAGTACAACAATACTTGTTAAGGGATGCTAAAAGTTCACAGGCATCTAAGAAGAGAATGACCTAGAGGCATGACATGTACATTTTATTCCACATATTCATTTCAACACACTTGGTACAAGTTTCTTTCACTCTTTGAAAACAAAATTTAGATAAAAGTTTTTATCTAAAAAATAAAAATAAATAATTCCCTACTCTAAAATAGTCTTTCATCTTTGATTTTTCTTTTAACAGTTTATGATGTCCTGACTGGAAAAATCGTGAAAAGATTGACTAAGGGCCATGGTACTTGTGTACGAGATGTTTCTTGGCACCCAACTAACAACATAATCATCACAACTTCGGTAAGTTATATGTACATGATAGTTATTGCTTTAGAGGTTTGTGTACTTATGTACATAGTACTATGTACTTATGCCATAGAAAATAAGATTTTCTTTTTAATGCTATGATGTTAGTATTACATTGATATTTCTATAATTGCCAACTTTACTTCTCATCATTTGAAAATTAACAACCATGCAACATTTCTTTGTTAAAAATACTTGATTCAAATACTCTGTCAATGCTAGTGGTAAAACACAAAACCACCATTTTGTCCTGTTTTTACCAGTCTGTTAGTTTCTGTCCTTTCTGATTAGGTCACTCCAGTGATCATCCTGTATCTTCTGTTGATAGAATTAATAAATACCTTCAAGCAGAATACTCTTTTTTGACCCACTCTCTCTCTCTATCTATCTATCTATATATATATATATATATATATAAAATTAACTTAAATCATGAGTCGGAAATCTTCTACTAAAGTTTCACCTTATCGGATCATCAGGAAGCCTAACTCTGACTAATGCTAATGGAGAAAACGCTGTCTTATATTCACCGAAAACTCACCTAGCTTAGAATTTATATACCAAAAAAAATAAATAAATAAATAAATAAAATAATCAAAAAACTTTACTTTTATTTAAAAAAAAAAAAAAAAGTCTCCGAAACCTATCCCTAATTATAGAGCAACCACGCCCTTTTGTGTCTACAACTATTTAACACCTCCGATCTTTGGTTTAACATATCCCTACTTTTACAAGATGCTATTGCTAATTTTTCCTCCATGCAAAGCAGACAATTCCTATCCCCAGCCCTATATTTACGGCATTTCTTTATTACTTCCCATTTCATTATAGGATCTATCCCTTTGCTATCCTTGAGCTCCCACACATAACTAGATAACGTAGTACTATGCCTATACTTCTCGTGGGAGAAACTCGTTTTATGGTTATAGTACCTCGTCTTAAAATCCCCTTGCGTCGACCCAAAGTATATCTTTTTGTTTCTCTTATTATTCGGATCACTATATATTTCGACTTTATACACTACACATTCTTGCTTACATTTGCCTTCCAGCGGACATCTAACCTTATCCCTACAATTACATTTAGCAATCACCTTATTTTTCTCCTTACTTAATTTAGCTATATTACTCTTGTTTATTATGCCATTGATGTTTGGCATGCAACTAAAACTTAATTTAACACAATTCTTATTAAATATCTTATGTAACGGGTTCCCACTAGGGAAATTTCTTTTTAATAACTTAAAGAATTCTTTCCCTAAGTTATTGACTACCTCCATGTTATAAGGGGG
>CAUZXS010001730.1:15000-51378 GCA_963585895.1 Sepioteuthis lessoniana | reverse complement strand
CCCCACCACCACCATTACAAAAAAGAGGATAGGGTTCGGAGGTATGACACTCAACTAAGTGAAACTCCAGGTCTGGAGTTCTAGGGAGTGTGGAGTATATTTTCATTGCCATTACTTCCAAGTCCACTCTGACCAGGAGTAGTAGTAACTTATAGTCCCATGTATGGGTCAAATTAAGCTGGACAAAAATTATTTGTATTCGATAGAAACACCAGCACAAAAAAAAAAAAAAAAAAAAAAAGAATCAAGAAATTATTATATATACACACAAAAAAATATCAATGTACAATGAATGTGATTCTCTAACCTTGAGGCACAAAATAACCCTAGATAAGTTGACATACTATTAAAATCAATCCAGAATTATTTCAGCATTTGTTCCTATAAATATGGTAGAAAAATCATGACAAGAGTAAAACTTGAGAGGAAGAAAAAAAACGTTGGGGGATATCTATTAGCATCCGATGTAGATCTTAAGATTGAAAAGACAGTAAAAGCAGATATGGCTTATGGGAAATTCCTTCTTTTATGCCGCTGATTTCTAACACTTGGGATCAGAATGAAAAGGAAGAGTTAACATGAGAGAATCAATGAAGGGTATTGAAGTCAGAAACATTTTCAATGAATAAATATAAAATAATAAAAATTTACAAAATGGCTGTAAAGAGCTCTAACACTAAACATATTCAAGAAAATACTATTAAAAATACACTGACCTCAACAATTTGACAGTGAAAAATCCACAGTTAATAATTTAAGTTACTAAAAAATGATTATAACCAAAGAAATAAGCTTTTCATTCATGAGTAAATTTAACTGCCATTCTAAATGAATTAAAAATAAATAAATAAATTTTTAAAAAAAGAAGCAAAGCATTAATAAAACAAAAATAAAACACTCCATTGAAAAAATTAAGCTAATATGATCAAGTAATCAAAATAATTCTGGATACAAAGAAATCAAAACTTTAAATCCTTAAAATGGTACATTACAAATATAAATGGATTACCAAATTGAAAATGAATTGGTGATACTTATAAACATTTCAGTATAATTATCGTTTAAAATTTATAGGTGCTAACTGAAAAATATTGCAGAAGAATAATAGTTAATAAGCTAGTCAAGTAGATCATTCTTTATGTCGAAAGTTCTATTCTCAACATAAGCTGAGCCCCCAAAATAGACAAAGCTAAACTTAGTAAATCTCCATGAAGCCAAAATATTGTATATAAATGGTTAGTGAACCGATATGGGAGTATATAAAGTCTGATCCTTACCAAGTCCCCCACTATTTTGGTAAATGATTTTGAGTATTGCTATGCAGTGTCAATTTGTTTACATACAATTTAGATAGTTTTAAGTCTAGAAAATGATTGAATAGTTCTATTTGACTTATAGATGAAACCCTAACAGGTACAGCCACTCCAGGTCAGGGTGGACCTGAGAGTAATGGCAATGAAGGGGCTTTCCACATTTTCCAAACTTCAGAATAAGAGCCTCACAATCAGATGCAGTTTGGATTCATATTCAGGACATGGTTTTAAGTATTGTTATCAAACACAAATAATTCAATCTTATATTAATCATTCGTTTGCACACAGTTAAATGCTTTCAAGTATTACTATCCAGCCCAATTTCATTTGCACACAGTTTAATGGTTTCAAGTATTTCTACATATCACAATTATTGTTAATATTAATTATTTTTTTGCACACAGTTTAGTACCTGAGGTTTTATTACCTACACTATTTCCATGATGCAATAAATGAAGTATGTATTGATATTTACTCAATCCCTCCATCACAGGTAGGATGTGACAGTCATTTTTCTAAGAGGAATAAAGCTGGTTTTGAATTCATAGTTTTCCTACTCCTAGACTGGTTGCCTTACCAAGAATAGAGAACCCAGTTTGTTTTACTATCTACCTAGAGCTTGAGGGAGTGAGGTGAGTATTGATGAATTTATACCTTTCTCAAGGGCATTAGCTTGAAGTGAAACACCAACAGCCTTGTCCAGGATTTCAACTCCAGTTATAGATTCTATTTCCAACAACCATAACCATTGCATCAAACACACAATCAATGAAGTATGACCAAGAGGAGCAATTATGTTGGTGGGATTGTCACCCTTGTTTGCAAAGGGATTTCTGCTAATGACTGCTACATAGGGGTGCCAAGAAGATGACATGAAAATCTCATTCGCCTCTAAGAGACATGTTCATCACAATGAACATGACACCACAGAATAGTACACAATATACCATGCAAAGCTGTGTGCATTTTTCTTACTTTAAAGAAAAAAATGGAGAGAAAAATACATACAACTTAGCATTACTGTGATATTTTTGGCTCTCTAAGTACATTCTCTCATAATTCCATTTCCACTCTTAAAGCTAGCAGGAAGAATTCAAGTGCTAGGAAATACGCCAAGTGCAAACCAAATATTATTTCTTGATCAGCTCAAAGAATAAGTATTTCTCCCCACTGAGTTTCCCTACAATAAAAGCCAATCAATTTATTTTCATTAAGTATAAAATAAAAGAATGACCTGATGCCTCATTTTCAGAGATGTAAAATAAATTGAAGAAATGAATATAAAATATCTAGAACTTAAGAAAATTTTTGTATTTTTTCTAAGTAATTAATAGAAGAAATTGCATTTTTTTTTCAAATGATAGACAAAAATAAAAACCTTATTAAAACAGAATTTTAAAACAGTAAATTCTTCATAATTCTATTAATGAGTGGAGTGAGGGGGAACAACTCAATTGTTAAATGCCCAGTTGTCAAGGAGATTAGAATACACTGACTGTATCCCTCTACAGAGAGCTAAGATCTCTGCCAAGAAGATATCCTGGTTAGGACACTAAACTGCATTTGGTGGTGAGACTCTAGGGACTGTGCAGTCACCTCTTCATTGCCATTATCCCCAAATCTACTCTACCTCAAGTGGCAGTACCAGTTAGAGTTAACTGTGTACAAAAAAAAAAAATCTTACACAAAAAATACTACAACTACAAAAATAAATGTAAATATAAACATACAATGTATGCAATTCCTAAATTTCTAGTCATAGAATAACCCCAGACAGTTTGAGACACCTTTAAAAAGAATATCAATATTTCAAGTTCTAAAAGCTTCTTTTAACCATAATTCGATGAGATTTTCTTTGGATTGTATTTTAGGACTTTGAAAATTCCATTCTTAAAAAGAATGTGAACATTTATAAACAGGACTTAAATTATTTCATAAGGAACATCATTTCATCTAAAAAGGGATTTGTATATTTACATTCACACCATATTTTAATATGTACAATATGTCTAAAGTATCAATGTGAACATTCAATGCAAACTTTATTGTTCATTTCTTACTCCAAACCCTCCTTTTCATTCCAATATATTTCTTTTCTATTTTGATCTCTTTCCTCAATTATTCAAACGTGTTTTCAATCCCAATGGTATCTTTATAAACAAATCCTAGGTATCTCAACATATTTGTAAAACATGAGTTTCAGTAAATTGTTTGGATATGACGTGCCTAACATTAGAACAGTTGTTTTTTTTTTTCTTCTTCCCCACCCCCTCCAATTAGGTCATGCACAAACATGGTTTGTATTTGTAGATGAATGCTAAATTAGGTGTATACATGAGAATGCAGATGTTTATACATTTATGACCTGCAATTTTACAAGTACACAAGTATTTTTCCAAGTTTAGGAAAACAAATTACTAGGAAAAGGTTTTTTTAGAAAAGAGTTGACAGTCTATATGAAGTATATACAAACAATTTATCATGTTAAGTTTTATTTCAACCAGCAGTTGATAAAATAAAGTACAAATTATAAAAAATATATAAATAAATAATAATAAAACTAAGTAAAGTTGGCAACCGTAGTCGAGGGTGACCAGAAGGCTCCCTTTTCAATAACTACTACACCATGGTGTAGGGGAGGGTGCTACTGCTTTCCCTGGATTGCTCCACTTTACCCTTCATACTCACCTTATATTGCTGAGTGTTAAGCAAGAAGGTATCAAGTACCATTTTTAAAGTCTTTGGTATGACGCAACTTGGGATTGAACCCAGGTCTCCCGAACCATTGGCGAACACTCTACTCATGAGGTCAATGAGCCGGTAGTTGATAATAATAATAATAAAAAAAAAAGAGAATAAGTCTAGGTACGACTAGGTGGAGACGGTGATCCACTGAGAATTGTGCAAGAAATTGAAATTTGATCATACAAACAAGTGGTATATGCATAAGCCAGAATCCATCCAAGAGAATGAGACACACAAAGTTATCTGGGATTTTGAAATGCAAATAGTTCAGCTAATCCCAGCTAGATGACCAGACCTAGTGATAGTCAACAACAAAAAAAAAAAAAAAAAAAAAAAAGAACTGTGTCATCGCAGCAGACCATAGAGTAAAATTAAAAGAAAGTGAAAAGAGACCTTGCTAGAGAACTAAAAAGTTATGTAACATGAAAATGATGGTGAAATACCAATTGTAATTGGTGCACTCCAAACAATCCTGAAAAGATTGGTAAAGGGATTGGAAAAGTCCAAAATAAAAGGATAAATGTAGACCATCTAGATTAGACCATCATTAAGATCAGCCAGAATACTGAGACGTGTCCTGGAGATTTGCTGTCGCTCAAATTGCAGTGAAAAACAATCAGTTAACACTGGTGTGAAAAACTCATGGGAACATAAAAAAAAAAAATTTATATATAAATTTTTTTTTTTTAAATTCCTATGAGTTTTTATATATATATATATATAAAGATAGAATGATAGAAAAACAAGTCATTTTTATAAACCCAATTACAATAACTTTTACTAAAATTAACCAAATTCAAAAATTGGAATAAAAATCTTAAGTATACTATTTTTATTTGCACAAATGAATACAATTTATTCAACAAAAAGTTTAATTTTCTCTTGCTTTTAATCTTTAAAAAAAATCCCCTTGAATTTAAAAAATTTAGAAAATATAAATATATAGGGTGTTTGAAAAAACTAAAATATCCTAACTTTCCTATGAGTATTCCTTAATGATATACTAATGAATATGAAAGAATCTGAAGCATCATGGTTATGTATATAATACATCTAAAGTATTCAATATACAACAAAATACATGAACATACATTCACATTAACCAAGAAATATCTAAATATCCCAAAACAACTCTAATAAGATGAAAAACAGTTTTTATCAACTGAAATTCATTTTCATGTCTTAGACTGGCATAAACTTTAACAGGTACACACATTCATGTAGTAAAGTTAAAACAATTAATCATATACTTCTGTCCAAAGAGAAGACAAGTGCCAGGCACAATAATTCGATCAAACTCAAGTTGACAGACACCCAAAATCATCCAGCCAAAGAATCAATTAAGAGATAGGCATAAAACAATTTCTCCTGGTTCTATGCTGCAGTCACCTTCTTAATCAGAAACAGAAATTTTGTGACAGAAGATCACCAAGCAGACTTCCAGCAAACATAATATTTTACCTGTCCAAACTGCTTGTTTGGATCTATTTGTCTCTAATCCAGCAACCAGGAGTACAGGTTTCTTTGGAAAATTCCACAGTATTAAGCTTCAATTAAAGATGGATAATTAAGATTTGACAGCCAAATAGTAATTTAGTTAATTTCAATATTTTCCGAAAGTAATTTTCTAATATAGATGACCCAAAGCTTTCATTGCAAGATACACCAAGTTAAACTAAGCTTATTTATACACAAACATTGTAAAAATCATTTGATATCTCTATTGCCAGTATCATGTGAGAGATAATTTATAAAATTTGGGGGTGAATAACATCAGCTAAATGTAGCAAGTTCAAGATTGAAGCTTCTGTTTCAAGTTTCTCAATGCCACTGAACATACTCTTTCTTTCACAGCAAATAAAAAATTGTCTTTTTTCTTTTTTAAATACTGTCAGATAAGTTGTCGGGCTTAGACTAAAATTGGTCTACCAAGAGCTGCTAAAATGGAGGCCATTAAAATCATCACAGAGTTTCAGGAAAAAGTCAGTGGTTGGTTTTGGATAAAGAAGGTGAGACAATTGATAACTGCTGGTGCTGGGATGTAAGCTAGGAAGTGATAAATGCGATGTTGAAAGACCCAAAACAATGAATAAACCCAGGAACATCACTTGAGACATCTGAGTGGATCTAGGAATCTTCATGAAAATTTAATTAGCACTAATAAGCTATACTTTATATTATAGAATGTCAGTCAGAACATGATTAGCAAACTTGTCTTGCAGACTAATTCTCTTATGTTGCAAATATTTGACCCTCTCATTGTTTAACTGCAGTGGCCTTGGCTTCGAGTAAATGCTAGAATAAGCTTAGTAAATAACCATAATTACTAAATCATCATATAATCTTCATTTTCTTAAAATATCACATCAAAAATTCATGAGTTACTTAACTGTTGAATAACTAAGTCACCTTTTTATGTTCTATTTAACCTCAGATGAAGCATTTAACTATCTAATGAAATGCATCCTAATTCATCTGTACACAAAAGATGGCTATCTAATTGGCATGATTGGAATGAATAACATTACTGCTTATGGATTATCTCCCTTTACAAGTAGAACCGAAAATAACAAATCAAATTGCTCCTTCTTTTAATAATTTTAGATTTAACCCAGAGATGCAACCCTAACAGATACTGCCACTGTAGTTAGAGTGAATCAAGGAGTAATGGCAATGAATGAGTACTTCACACTCCCCAGATCTGGAGCCATAGTATCAAATACAGTTTGTTATACCTAGGACACCTTTTTTTGGTGGGGAGAGGAATTATCTTTTTACAGGATTTATCCGACTTCCTACCAAGTCAGATTTGATATGAAGTCATTTTAAAGTGTGCCTCCACGCCCACACAAATCTAGACACAGGTGTAGCAGTCACAATAAAAATTTTTTAAAAATACATGCTTCCCTCAGCAAATCTCTTTTTGAGTGCCTCAGGCACCAAGTGATAGACAGCCCTGCTAAGCAGGTACTGCCTGGAGAGAAGGCCCCCTGGAAATCTGGAAATTAGCAATCAACTTTAACCCACCTAGCATAGGAACACTAAACGAGCCTGCTTTAGGGTAGGGGATATAGCGCATCATAAGCCCCACAGAATAATTAAAACTGAGAAAATGTTCCATTCTTAAGTATTATATGTAGATATTGTATGTGAAGGAGAAGAAAAAAAACAAAGTGCTTCTTTAACAGTTTTTCTTTCCTTACCCCAGCCTAAAGGTAGCTACTTTTAATTGAAATTACTTCAAGAGATAAAAACCCAAAAAGACTAAAATTGCCAAACTTTATGAATAAAAAATAAATAAAAACAAACTCAGCATGTTGACACTTAACAGGTTTGAGCTGTCATTGACAAAACAGCACATACATTCTGACTAGTGTAATAAACAAAATTAAAGGCAAAAATGAAAAATTACTTAGATTTGGATAAAGACACCACAACAAGCAGTTTCAAGAGATTAAAAGGACATTCTACTCATCATTTTCAAGCTTTTCAACATACTCACCAAAACTTGAAAAACAGGAGCACCTTGCATGATGTAATGATTAGAAAGCTAGGCTAGCAGAGTGTTACTAGTGAGTTTGATTCTCACCGAGTGCCCCATACTTCTGGTTGTGTACTAAGCTAAGCTTAGTAAATGACGAACCTTGAATAGCAGAAACTTACCTGTAAACAGAAAGAAAAAAAAAAGCATTAAAATCATTAGAAAATATATATTGTTTTAATAGTGGTTATTTAGTTGGTGTTTTTTTTTCTCAAAATATCTTTATTGCTATTTCATCTGCCCACTTAAATCTTACAACTATTTAGTACAATTTTTTTTGCACAATCTGAGAAGATGGCTGATATAACCATCCTATCATAAATTACTTTCTAAAATCTTTAAAAAGCTCAGCTAAAAAATAACATTATTAATGAAGAACTAACACCCTCCCTCTCCAGCAGAGCTGATGACATTAAAATGAATGTTATGGTTTTGATTATTTTATTTCTTTTAAGAAAACTAACAGGATCCATGGAAATTCTTCAGAATGGAGAGAAGAAAAGTAAAAAAAAAAAAAAAAAAAAAAAATCAAGAAGAGCTGTTTAAGCAAAGGAGGATGACAGGCAGTTTTATTACATATAAATCCTATTGTTGCTTTGCAATGAATAAAATAATTTGCACTGAGTCTGTTTTTGTATTAGTTTGCCTTAAAAAAAAAAAAAAAAAAAAAAAAAAAAAAGTTTATGTAAAACAAGATTCTCTTTACAATTCTGTTATTGAATGCTCATCTATGTTATAAGCCTGTTTGTGTTTTGTCTATTCCTTCTTACATTATACTCAGCCATATAACCTCCCTACAGCCAATTGAGATTTTTCCACCATTTGAGCTAATGTAGTCACACTGGTAATTCTTTCCATCACAAAAAAAAGAGAGAGAGAGAGAGCTCAATAGACTGTCAAATTAAACATTTAATAAAACCTTATGCGAAATAATTTTCGTTGAATGCTTTCATGGTGTAATTGTTATCATAGGAAATGGACTTCGCAACCCAAAATAAAAATCTTAACAAGGCTATTATTAATGCTAATACCCTTGGGAAAGGTATGAATCCAAATATTCTCTACACCTCCAGCTATTGGTAGACTTGGCTCTTTAACCTTGGTGTGGCAACCAGTCTAGTAAAAAGAAAGCTCTGAATTCAAACCAGCTATAAGTAAAGTTGGCGACCATAGTTGAGGGTGACCCGAAGGCTCTCCTTTCAATAGCTACTACACCAAAGTGTAGGGGAGGGCTCTACTCCATTCTAAGGATTGCTCCAAAGTACCCTTGATACTTACCTTATAGCACTAAGTGCTAAGCAAAGCAGCATCAAGTACCATTTTTTGAGTCTTTGGTATGACTCAACCTGGAATTGAATCCTGGTCTCCCAGACTATTGGCGAACACTCTAACCATAATGCCAATGGCCCGACTACACTTCACTTAAAAATTGACCTTGTGTCCCATCCTGCTCATGATGGAGGGGTTGGGTAAATACATACTCTGTTGAACCAAACTGAACATTAACCACATGTAGGAATTTGTAAAAAATTACTCCTTATCACTTATTTTAACATCTAAAAAATGATATTCACACTGTGACAAATTCTTTATTATTCAAGAATTTTAAAAGTTTTAACTAAAAAGACAAAGGTAAATACAAAATTGAAAATGGCTTTCAAGTCACTTAATTTAACTCACTTATTTAAGAGCTCCTACATACACCAATACCCATAATATTTAATCCTATCAGAACTCATCTGTAGGAATTTTTAGTTTTCTATTCAATGAGGAATATAGTCAAGCTCTCTCTGCCACAGACAGGATGCGGCACAAGGTCAATTTTTTAGATGAGTACAACTCATTTGAATTCCAAGTTTGCCTTCTTCTAGACTGGTTGACTAACCAAAGTTAAAGAATTTATACTGCCCGAGTATCTCCATATAATCAAAGTACTCAGACTAAAAATAGCAGTTATACCTGACAAATGCTTAGGTGATATAATAGCTTCACTACCTCAAATTCATTAGGTGTTGTTGTTTTTTTTGCATGTATAATTTTTACAATGAAGAAGATACTAAGAAGTTAATAAACAATGACCCATGTAAAATACTCAGTTATAGTTTATAGAGTAATCTTTGGTTTGGTGTTGAAATTATATTTCCATGACAAGATAAAATCACTCTTCATGTGATTATAAAGAGAGGAGAAAGAATTTTCTTTCATACTGAATTCTAATCATTCTTTATTAGAAAGTAAATTCTTATCTTTAGTCATTTAATGGAGGAAAAGACAACTAGTAAAAATAAAGATCATTGTCAGTTTTGACAGCTATTTTTCTAAGCATGACTGATTTCATATACAATGGAATCCACCCCCTCCTCCAAAAAAATTATTGTTTCCACAAAATTATTTGTTTTGTTTTTTTTTAAATTCAAATTTCACTTGGAGAAGTTTAAAATCTGAAAAACATTGTCGTCTTGTGTACACTACTTATTTTCATTGGTTCACATTCAAAAATGTTACATTTACTCGGCCAAAATAAATATGTTTAAAAACAAAATTGACTCATGTCAAGTACAAGAAAAATATGCACACAAAAATGCTAGAAACAAAATTATCTTGTACAGGTATATTTTTATTCCAAGAACAATTTAAGATTGGATTTGTTCCTTTACTTATTCAGCTAAAGAAATATTGCATTCATTTAATATTTTTCTTTCCTCTCTACTTCTCTATAGCAGTTCCTGCTGTGCTTCATAGAATATACAAAAATCTATGACAAAGCTGTCTTCCTCCTGAAGATCTCATTTTAATGACAGCTACTAAAAGTAGAAATTTTTATTTATTTTTTTATCCTCTATTTTACTCGGGTCTTTAATTTTCAATATTGACAAACCAGAATTTAGGATACAGCTAAGTAAGACCAAAATTGTTAACCTTATGTTAGTATTCATATAGGATTGACATAAGACTTAAAACCCAACCAAACCAACTGCTTTATGGTATATCAATCACTGTAAATTATTTAATGCCAAATCTTATTTATACATATAGATTAAAGATATATAAATGATTTGTAAATACATTTTGTAGATATCATTCTTAATTGAGCCTGAACTCTTTTTTGCACACAGTTAAATAGTTTCAAGTATTGCTATACAACAGTCACAATTTAACATCAGTCATTTGTTTACACAGAGTTTGTTCTATTTGACCCATAAACAGGACTATCAGGTGCTAACACTCCGGGTCAATGTGGACCTCAAAGCAATAGCAATGAAGGGTTGCTCCACATTCCCCAAATCTCCAAAGCTACAGCCTCACCATCAAATGGTTTAATATCATATCTAGGACACTAATTGGGGAGGGGTCTTACCGTCTCTGGAGAGATGGGGGAGGGTTGATGTATTCTACAGCCCCAGCTAACTGGGCTGCAACTTAAAGCAAATTCTAATACACTGACCATAAACACACAAAAAACCACAATTCAGAATTATTTACTAGTTTTCCAGTTATTCATGACTATACTCTTTATGTCTCTTGAGTGGATGTGAAAAAATAAGTCAGATGAATTTTGGTTAGAAACCTCACAAGGTTAAACTCTTTGCATCAGCAAGTTTATCTGAGTGCCACAGCAGAATATATTTAATCATTCAGAGAAAAAAAATCCAGATATAAATAATGTTTTTTTTGGATGGAAATATATAATTTCTATCTGAAAAGAAAAAAGATGATTATAATAATGGGTGCATAAAACTTTAAAAAAGAAATATTAGCTCTTACTTAAAGTAAACTCTTAATGATAATAATTTAGCTCTGTGGTATATCTATACCGCAGGGCTGTATAGTAGTAAGAAGAAGTAAAATTGCGGGAGTGAAAAAGTATGTCTACTTAGGAGAGATGGTGAATATGCAGAGAGACATGGATGTGGAAATCTTCTGGAGAATAAGATCAGAGCGGAAAGAATTTACTATAACAGATATGCTCAAAGGTCAAGCTGGACAAGATTCTATGTGCCAATCTCTTCAATAGCACCATTTTGCCAGTAATGTTATATACAAGAAAAATGTATAACAGTGATTGGCTACTACACAGAGGACTAGGGAAAGATCCATGCAGGGAGCATCATTGCATGAGTACGTCCAAAGCAAATTAATTCAGGAGCATAGCTGAGTAAAAAACATGATCAGCGAGTACAGAACGTAAAAGCTCCACTGAGCCTGACATATTACAAGGTTCACAGGCAACAGGTAAAACAGTGCAATTGTCGAGTGGTATATGAGAGACCAGAAATAACCACTTGGAAACCTTCCACAATGATGGAAAGATGAAATTGTAAAGTGATTTAAACCAATATTGAGAAGGGGAAGACCAAGAATGAAATGGAAGTGAATTGTGGTCACCATGTGAAAAACATCAGACTAACAGGTCAATAAAAAGGAAATTTAGTTTTGTCCTTATTATATTGAACATTTTCTAAGTAGTGTTAGTGATTACTAACAACATTATATATATATATATATATATATATATATGTGTGTGTATGTGTGAAAGAGGGGATTATTTAGAATTTACTAGGGCTGACCTCTCATCTAAATGGTTTATTGCCTTACAACTTCCCTCTTACTGATGAGGCGAGGACAATCTTTGCCTACTTACCCAGAAAAATCACTTAAAACCAAACTCCTGTCACATCCAGCCACCGATGGAAGTGAGAAAATCCTATCTTTCAGATAGAAAGTACAACAGTTGAAATGAAAATCCAAGACAGCTATTTTATAAATACTCCCCCCCCCCACAAAATAAGATTTTATACAAAGTTTACATTAAGAGACATTACTATCTTAAATTGTCTTTTACTTTGTGAAGGAAATAGTTCTTCCGAGGATCACAAAAAATCTTTCATAAATTAATATCCCCATATAATGAAGTAAAAGAACTGTTTAAAACAATTTATTCAGATCAAATAACATTCAGTCAACCAATTATAAAGATAAACATATGTGCACTCAGAATAGCTATTTACTCAGTTTAGCTTAATAGTAGCACAAGACCGAAAGGTGCACCTAGTGAGAATCAAACTCACTAACAATGATCTGCTAATCTAGCTTGATGACCATTATACCAAATGAGGTACCCAACTATCAGAATAGCAGTAATAAGTTTTTTTTGTTTTTTTTTATTCAACTGTTAATAGATGGCAAAAGTTTAAATCATAATGAAATTGTTAATAAATTGATATGTTGAGAATAATTTCACTTAGTGTCTATTTCACACTCCAAGTAAATAAGAATAAAACAAAGCACTTAAATATCTTGCTAGACTTGCCTATTTATAATGGCTATGATTGAGAGGCTGGTTCTATACAACTCACATTCTCATCAAGAGGTGATAAGAATGATGAGAGGACAGAGTTAAAACAGATCTTGATAGTGGATTGTTTTATCAACTCCCATAAATTTTTTTACCTCCCCCTTCTTTACTATAATTTTATGTTTGTTGCCAATAATTTCTAAGTCCGTGCATACCCTGAATTAATCGACTTCAGTGTTTTTATAAAAATCCTAAAATTATAATCTGACATCTTTCTTTCATCTTTTAATGCACATATGTACAATAATGCATACGCGTGTAGGTATCAGTATGTCAGTAAACATTATGTATTAAAGCATTGTCAGTGATTACTAACAAAATTGTATGTGTTTACCCAATGTCACTACCCAGATGTGACACAAGATCAATTTTTAAACTCAGTTCAGGTAGTTCGTCTTCAGAGTTTTCATAGACCAAGACTAAAGAACCCAGGCTGCCCTACTATTATCCCATAGTTTGAGAGAAAATAGATGGATTCAGGTTTTTCCAAACAAAATTAGCATGAAGTGAAACAGTTTTGTCCAGAATTTGAACATGGTATGTCCATTTTTTAACCTAATTCAAATTGAATATGTATACATATAGCATATATGCATTTACCAAACCTTCTGCATGGGCATAATGTGACACAAGGTCACTTTTAAGCCAAGTTTAACAGGTTTGAATTCAGAGTTTTCCTTCTCCTGGAAAGTTTTGCACACACACACACACACACACACAAATATATATATGTGTATGTATGTATTCGTGTAAGAGATTTTTGTAGGTCTATAAAATAGAAAGGTAAATATTTCATAAAAATATCTGTAAGTGATTTTAATTTTGGTATTTACTTTTTTTTTTAATTATTTTGTTTATTTATATATCTACCAACCCCTCTACAGGATCAGGATTTGACACAAGATGAATTTTAAGTGGAGTTTAACAGGTTTGAATCCAGAATTTTTCTTCTAGACTGGTTGCTATACCAATATAATAGAGTCCAGTCTGTCCTACTATTTATCAACCCCTCTACATGAGCAGGATGTGACCAAGATGATTTTTTAAGCAGAGTTTAACAGGTCTGAATTCAGAGTATTCTTTCTAGACTGGTTGCTATACCAAGATAAAAGAGCTCAATCTGCTCTACTATTTACCCATAGCTAGAGGGAGAATAATTGGATTCATACCTTACCCAAGGTTATTAGTGCTATGTGAAATGCAATCAGCCACATCCAGGATTTGAACTTGTGTTGCCATGCCCATTTTTTACACTGTTAACCATTATATCACAGGCACCTCCATTAGTATATCATATCTGATGCGTGCATAATGTATGTGTATAAAAGTATTAAGTGGTAACTAAACAAATTAGGAGGCCATCACACTTTGAGAGATGGATAATGAAATACTTTGATTTGTCTGGGTTTTATGGCATATCAACCATTGTACATTATTTTATGCCAAATCTATTTTTATACATATAAACAGTTCTATTTCAAACAATTCAGTTTAGTATTAGTTTTTTGTTTACACTCAGTTAAAAGGTTAAAACAGTTCTATTTCAAACAATTCAGTCTAGCATACAAAAACAGTCCCATTTCAAGCAATTCAGTTTAGCATAAGTACACAGTTTAGTTCTTTTTGACCCATAGATAGGACCCTATCAGGCGTTACCAATCTGGGCCATAGTGGACTTGAGAGCAATGGCAATAAAGGGGTAATCTGCATTACTGGAACCTCACCATCAGATTGTTTTATGTCATATCTAGGACACTCGTTGGTGGGGGTTCTTACCCATCTGTAGAGATTAAGTTGGTGTATTCTACAACCCCAGTCAAATGGGCAAGGATAATGAAATAGAAACGATTTCTAGATAATAAAAAAGAAAGAGGAGGATTCCTTAACATTAACAGTGACCCCTTTTTTCTGTTATAAACTGAACCTATTGATGCTAGTAGGGTAATAGGCAACAGGACAAGGAATCTTTTCAATGTTTTTAACCCTTGTGTGGTCATAATGGAAAAAATCCCACCTTAAAGGTGGAAGCTGAAAGTTTATATATTCAGTAGAGTTATGGCAGTTGCAGTTAAGTCAGTTCTAGAAGTTTGAGTTGGTACAAAGTCACAGCTAGAGAGAGAGCTGACCAATGCATAAGTTTCATCCAACATCCATCTCACAATAGTTGGGATTTACTTGTATCATTAAAAGTTACATGTCAAATACGCTACACTTTCATTGGTCCAAGGTGTGAAAGCAGTCATCAATAAAGATGGCCAAGCAACCTTATTAATTTCATTTTTTTTCTTTGTGGCGTGGACAAGGAGCTTCTGATGTTTTGACCAGAACTGGCAGCCATTTTTGTTTTTTAAGAAAACAATTAGTAGGGAGTTAGCTGGTGAGACTGTATGGGATACAAATCAGATATGTCACAAATATACAACCAAGTCTAATTCCTATGAAAGAAGTTGACAGGGGCAGTTCCTAAACACATGGGTTTCTTTTTTAATTGTTTTCAGATACCTGTGCCTAAATAACACTTAGCTAGTAATTGTTATTCAATTCATTTTTGGATTATTATCATTGATTGTACATCAAATCTATCCAATATCTAGCTTTCTTAGGTATATACGCCATTTTGGAGGTGCCTGTGGTGTAATGGTTATCGTCGTAGGAAATGGACATGGCAACAAGTTCAAATCTTGGACAAGACTGATTGCATTTCACATAGCACTAATACCCTTGGGAAAGGTATGAATCAAATTATTCTTCCCCCAGCTATGGGTAAATAATAGGGCAGATTGGGCTCTTCAGCCTTGGTGAGGCAACTAGTGTAGGAGAAGTAAAACTGAATTCAAACCTGTTCAACTCCACTTAAAAATTGACCTTGTGTCATATCCTGCCTGAGCGGAGGGGTTGGTTAATATGTATACGCCATTTAGTGAATTGTCTAAAATAGTTTAATTTATATTAATCCTCTATTAGTTAAAAAAAAATTAGGACTTTTTTGCCGCTGCTGCTTGAGTTACAGAGTCATAAATTTAATGTAACAACAAAGTTAACAAAAATTGGCCTATCAGAATAGCTGAAAAGTAGGATCACTCACCCAAAAATGATTAAAAAAACTTTAATCGGCTGAAAACTGAAATTATTTTATTAACAATGATTCATTTTCAAATTAAAAAAAAAAGTACCAACAATTCTAATTTTTTCCCCCTCTCTCAATACGGAAAAACAGTAAACAAGACTTCTTATTACTTATACAAATCTGCAGGTGAAACAAAAGTCACTCAGACTATATTGCCAAGAATCAAGAATTTAAGATCAGGCAGTTGTCATTGACATATGTATAAAAGAATTAAAAGTGTTCCGTTTCTAATCACAGTAGAGCAGAGACAAATATTTCAATGTGAATGACCCTTACAAAAGGTCAGATTTTGCTTGCCTTCCACAATTTCATGTTTAAGCAGTGACACTCAACTATAGACAAGCTTTAGTAATTCTTTCAACAAAAGTTTTTTTTTTCTTTTTTGGAGGGAGGGGGGGGGGTCCAACCTCCTCTTTTTCTTCCTCAGTTAAAAAGCATATGCTTTGTAATATCAATAACTGAATTTGAACCTTACATTTTACTTACATAAGTTAGGAAACCTTAATATATCAACATATTATCAATATACCCTTTCCCCACAAGGCACCAACTGTACGGCCACCTGCCTCCCATCATGAAAACTATCCAAGCTAGACAAACCAGACATGCAGGACACTGCTGGAGAAGCAAGGACGAGCTCATAAGTGATGTACTCCGATGGACTCCCACATATAGCCAAGCAAAAGCAGGACGACCAGCTCGAACATACATACAGCAGCTATGTGAAGATACAGGATGTAGCTTTGAAGACCTGCCGGAGGCGATGAACGATAGGGAGAAATAGCGAGAGAGGGTCAGTGATATCCGTGCTAGCAGCACAACATGATGATCAATATACAACCATTGGGAAAATTATTCATATATAATTACCTGAAAACTGATTTTTTTTTTCCAGTTCCTATTTTCAACTTGTGAAATTTTCTTAGTGAATTATCTTTTTAATCAATGACTTCTTGTTACTTAAGTGTAGCTTACTCTCACACACAAGCCTTGGAGAAGTCAAATGGCTCACCTAACATGGCTGCTTTCTTGAATCTTGGTAAAAGCGAGACCACTCTCAAGTCAACCAATATTTAATCAAGACTCAGGTTGCTTACTGTACCTACTCTTACTCAAACTAAGACATTCTTGAGAGGTGTTTCTTATTTTAATTTTAGTTGTTTTTCATTATAACTGCTCAATCATACTATGTTCTTTAGTAGTTTCAATAAAAAAAACAACTAAAATCAAGATTGACTGTAGGAAAAAATTAATAATGGTTGATAATAGTTGATCAAATTTTTTAAATAGACTTATTATTGGATTTAAAATGAAAACAAACAAACAACCTCTTGAACGAACTTACAAGAAATAAATTAAAATTTGCAAATAAAATCCAATCTTAGACTTAAAGGCTGAATTTAAATCCATCAAATATTTTTAAACAATTTTACTACTTTAAATTTTAATAGGTATAAACCTCCTCTTCTTCTTCCCTTCATATTTTAGTTTACACTTCTTTTAAGGAAAAAAAAAAAAAAGAAAAAGAAAAGAAAGCTATTTTTACTTTCAGAGTTTATTACATCACGTCTATATTATATAAGTCTGTTTCATGGATAAATATCTCGGGTCATTTCATTTTTAATTATTATTTTCTCACCATTAACTTTAAGTGGGAACCTATTATTGGTCATTTATGAACCATTTCGGTCTGCTGATTTCAAATTACAAAAAAGAAGAGGGGGGGAAAAAAAAAAAAAAAATCAGAAGAAGAATATATATCAGCTCCATTTTTAAAACTATGTTCAGCACTATCATATACAATTCATTTAGTAACTGTCTATGCACTTGGTATGCAGAAAGTTTCAAAACAATCACATTCATTATCTCTTTGTGTTACTAAAGTCAGCTAGAGGCAAAGGAAAGATTATATATGTGTGTCTGTGTGTGTGTATACACACACATGCATTGTAGAAATAACCAAATTGAGAAAAAGGACATTTTAACATAGGTTTTTCAATGGTAAGGTACCTCTAGATTTACCCAGCAAAGTACAGAAAATTAGTTTTTAGCAGTTTGAAGGCAACGCAAATGTTTTTTAGGCACACAAATGAATTATGAAACTATTCTTTAACAACACAACAACGAAAGTTCTTTATTTGCGGTTTTGAATATTTGGTTTGTTCTTGGTGCTGCAAGACTCGTGGTGTTTAGGCTTGTTGGATGTTTGAGACGAAATGGCTTAGCGGGGTGTTGAGATGGCAGCGTGTCGTTGGACGTGTGAGGGAAGTATTCAAGGTCACCGTGTAGTTTTGCGTGTCGAGAGCGGAGTGGCGCTCGGATCGACATAGTAAATTTTGGGGGTGACAAGAAGTGGTACCTGTGGAAGGCATGCTGAATGTTTCTAATTTATGTTCCACTGGGATTCCTCGTAAAGAATCCATAAATTAGATGGTTCCCTCGTTGAGTGTCCATGTTGCTGCTGCTAGTGTTAAAGCCACAGTGAGTTGTCCCCACTGGGTGGCTTGTTTAGCTAAAAAGCATCGCTAAGCAGGGACGACCAGAGACATCTGTTCTGGTCGCCGCCTCAAGCTGAAGAGAGTGGTTTTGGCTGCTCACCCGTTTTGCAACAACCAGAAACCAAGTTATAGATACTTTTTGGATACCCCAAATCAGGAAATTTTCAAATCTTACACATGCCACTACAATTATCACATTTTTTTTTAGTGTTTAAGATCAAATATAATAAGCCCTTAGAGAATTTTAATTTTTAAGATTTTCAAAAATGATATTTCTTATTAAAGAAAATCTGCCCCAAATCATAAAATGAAAAAGGCATGATAACTAAAACTTTAAATTTGGAAAACTTTACTTTTTTTTATATTTCAGAAAACACTTTCATAATCTTTTATCTCTCAGTTCATTTAATCTTTTTATATTTTCTATTTGAAAAAAAAAATTGCACATTTATATATCTTATAAAAGTTAACTCCTCAAAGAATTTAAATCATTAAGATTTTCAAATATTTGAAAAAGCTGCTCTGAATTATAAAATGAAAAATACCTTAAAATATTTTTTATGGTGAAAAGCTTTAAATTGCTTTTATTTATTTTTTTTATCTAAATATACTGTTGAGACATTTGTATCCATGCAAAAGTTAGAAAAAATCCTATTTTAATAATAAAAACTTTAATGTTAGATAAAAAAAAAAAAAAAAGGTTATATTTCTTACTTATAATGCAGCATTATTACTTAGTATGTGATATTATTCCATTCCATCCAGGTAACACAGGGTATTCATTCTAGTGTGTGTGTGTGTGTGTAAGGTTTGATAGTATTTATCTTAGATCTATATCAACTTTTGTGTCATTAATACAAGGATTTTTTTTTAAAAAACTAAAAAAAGCACATTTGGCTATTGTCTTAACAATAAGCCTTTAATAGAGATAAGATCTGTGTGATTAAATTTCTCGATATCATATAACAGTGAAAAGTATTTTTTGCAAATGTATAAATGAAAGTTTATATGTATCTATGTATGTCTTATACAATGGTCCTTGTTCATTTTTTAACTTTCCACCGTTTCTAGTTACTCCCAGTCAACCCCAGAAATAAGTCAAAAGTTTTGCTTAATAATCATCTCAAGGTATAAGAATAATAATGACAACGCAATTCAGATACCTCAAAGAAAAAATGTAAAGCATTTCCTTCAAGTGAAGCAGGAAAAGTTCTTGACCTAATAGAAAAAAATTAGATAAAACCCAATACTGAGGTTGCTAAGGTCGACAATAAAAACTAATCATCTATTCATCACATAAATTTTCATCAAAATACATTGTTATTACTTATTCTGTTTTATTATTAGGTATTAATATCTAATGCTTAATTTATCAATTATAGACTAATTGCATATGTAGAGGAAAACATGGCATAAAGATGGTTTAGTTTGGTTTGGTTTTATGGAATATCAGTTATTTCATGCCAAATCCCCTTCATCCATATTAAATGTATCATTTCTAAACATCTTGTAGATAATATTTTAAACAAGCCTGAGCTCATTTTTTTGCACACAGTTGAATGGTTTGGGTTATTACTATCAAATACAAATAATTCTATTTACTATTAATCATTTGTTTGCTCACAGTTTAATGCTTTTTAACACAATTCAATTAAACAACAGTCATTTGTTTACACACAGTTAAATGATCAAAAAAGTTCTATTTCAAGCAATTCAGTTTAGCACAAGTCATTTGTTAGCATTCAATTTTGATGTCAAAGAACTGTTTGACATTCAAACTATATACTATTTGACTTATAGATAGGACCCTAACAGGTGCTCCCACTTCGGGCTAGAGTGGACCAGGGAGCAATGGCAATGAAGGGGTGCTCCAGCATTACAGGAGCCTCACCATCAGATTGTTTAATGTCATACCTAAGACACTCATTGGGGGAATCTTACCCCTTGGCAGAGAGATAGCCAGTGTATTCTATAGTCCTAGCCAATTGGGCCAAAGAGGGTTTGGCATAATCCATAATTTCAAATATCTGCTCGGAGTGATGAAACATGCCCCAGAGATAGAATAAAGGTGACTGTATTGACAAGAGATAATAGAAATATCAAATAATTTGAAAAGGGAAAATGTACACCAAAAATAAATCTAACAAAAATATCATTGATTCAAAATGTAGAAGTATTTGAAAATGATTCATCCATGAAAATTACTATTTTTTTTCCATGAAAATGAAAGTTGTAAACTTTTCACACATTATCAGTTTAGAATCAAAATCTACAGCTGATAAATATTTCATAGGTTTAAAGCTTTAAAATAAAACTTTTCATTATTTTTAGAAATAAGACTTAATAGGCTTTCACAAATACACAATATGAAAAGTTTGGCTAATTTCTTTAATTTTCCTCTCAATATCAAATAGATTCAAAACACAGTTAATATCAATTGAGGTTTGTTATTTTTCTAATCCTTTCCTGATGTTAATTACCCTGTTATCAAATGTCAAGAAAATCAAAAGTAGAAAACAATGAGTTTTAAAGCGACAACTCTAATAATTATAATTAATTATAAATCCAGGCAGCTATGTCTCTGGGCAACAAGCAACAATAATTACCATCAATTAAGACTTAAAAAAAACAACAAACAGAGATGGGGGGTACAGAGTGAGTCTTAATCTTCAAAGATAATCTGTAAAAATCTGCTATGTACCAACTGCATAAATATCTTCTGGCAGAATGAAAAATAAAATTTTTAATGTTTCATTTACTGCCTAATTTGGGAAGTGTTCTGATTTACCCATTGTTTCATTAACAGTTATACACCAAAATATGTCATCGCCAGTCACCCACTGCATCCTCTGTTGAGGAGTAAGATGACCCCTCCAACCTCAAGGGAGGAGGTCCTGGGTATAACACTAAACTTTATTTGCTAGTGAAGATCCAGTCCTGGAGATATAGGGAATGTGGAGTACCCTTTCATTGCCATTACTTCCAGGTTCACTCTGTTAGGGTACTATCTAAGAGGCAGATCTGTTTCGAAAATCCTTTGTATTAGGAATGCTTGAAACCATATAACTATCGATAAACAAAGGATTATTATTAAATAGAAATAGTGACTTAAAGCCATTCAACTGTGTGCAAATCATTTGTATCTGAAAAGAAAACAAAAAACAATAGAACTTTTAAAATATAGTACTAATTACAATCAAGCATTTACAAATAAATCAAATTTTGACTTTATTAACTCATAATGAACTTATATATCAAAACAAATATAAACAAACCTATCATCCAAACAAAACCTGTCTATAAATATAAAGGATAGATATTGTATTTAATTCATCAAAGAACATCTATTAACCAACTGGCAACAATGAAATACATGATTAACTCACAAAAATTTATTTCCCTAATGTTCTACAATGAAATTAATACTATCACCCATAGATGATGCTCCTTTCCACCTCAACTAACCATTTCCTGACTTGACTCTGTATTGTTAATGTAAACACATTAAATATATGAATACTAAAAACTTAACCTAAAATGCTATAAATGAATCAAACAAGCTTTAATATATGGCTATGCTGTGAATCATTTAATGACTAGTTTACAAACATTAAATAATAGGACCTAGAGCAAGTGATTACCATTTTTCTTGTAAGGAATACTGAAAACTAAACAGTTCCTTATTTTTCTATATTTCAGCTCTTCTCAGAACATTCTCTCATTCTTCAAGCTTCTGAATTGTTCTAACAAAGGGTTTTTTTGCTATTTGTTATTATTTTATATAGTATGATTAAACATTTGCAATAGCTTCACTTAGTTTATCTTTTGATATTCAAGTGAAGATTAACTAATTGATTGATTTTAATAGCATGTCAAACCATTTGGACTTATTTTATACCAAAAGGTTAAGGAATTTTATATATTGTATGTTTATGTTCAGTTTTGTATAGTTTAAAAGTTTTTGCACATAGTATTATATCAAGTATTCCTATCTAATACTAATGATCTGAAACTTCTATCCAATATGAAAGATTTATATGCAATAATATGGTTTCAATTAACTTCTATTTAATAATAATCATTTGTTTGTGTATAGTTATACAGTTTCAAGTACCTAATAATATTCCTTAATTAACAGTTATAGCTTCAAGTAACTTACACACAGTATTGATATCAAGCATTCCTATCTAATCCAAATTTTCAAAACAGATCTATTTAACCTATAGATGAGATCTGAATAGGTACTACCAGAGTGAAACTGGGAGTAATGGCAATGATGAGATACTCTACAGTCCCCAAAGCTTCAGAACTAGAGACTCGCCATGAAATACAGTTTAGTATCATACCTAAGAAACCCCTCTTTTTTTTTGGGGGGGGAAGGGGATCTTAACATTCTACAGGGCATTCAGTAGGTAGTCTAAGCCCTTCTGACAGGGCAGATTCACTAAGTAAGGATATTTCTAATGATGGCATGAATACGAAATAAAACAAATTCATATCTAATGTCTTTCATAAAGATAATTATCTTTATTTTTATTGGTTTAAACATTCAGAATCAAGGCTTTTCTTATCAAGATGATGATATAAGCAATACTATGATTTTTTTTTCTTTCAGAATCTTTTGCACTTTCTCATCAGCCAAGCTATATCTATTTTCATGAAATTTATATTAGTACCAATGAATTATTCAACAGTTCCAACTAATGATGACACTATTTACTCTTGTCAGTTTAATTTTCTGACTTGAAATTTATAGAGATCTCCAAATTCTTAGGGTTTTTTTTTTTTGTTTGTTTAAATCTGACATTCAATTATTTATTGATTGATGGAAGGAAAAAAACCCTGTGTCTGCAATACTTGTGTAAGCAGGACACATTTGATGAAATTTCACATTTAGAAAAATTTATTTATTTTTACACTATATAAAATTGCTGTAGATTTAAATGATTTTGAATTTAAACTTCTTGCAGATAGGAATTGGAAACATTGCTTGTATGAACAGAAATTCCTTTTTTGGAAAGCAAAGTAAAACATTTAAGTTTCTTATATCTACATTAAATGGCAAGCCTCTTGAAATTGGTAAACCACTTCACATACTCGAGTCATCAATGAAAAATGATGTCAAAATATTCAGAGGAAAGGCATGGACTGCTATGGACAGGTTATCAATCACACAGAAATTTCATCTCTCTAATAAGATTAAACAGGAATTCTTCAAAGCTGTAAGCGTGTCAGTACTACTGTATGGTTGCCCCACCTGAACTTTAATGAAACACTTGGAAAAATAGATAGTTGAAAACTACACGAGAATGTTTTGTGGTATTTTGAACAAATCCTGGAAGCAGCATCCCAGCTGTACGATCATTTGCCTCCAATCTCAAAACATTCAAATAAAACAAACATGCTGGGCACTATTGAAGAAGTAGGAATAAACTTTTAAGCAATATTCTCCTATAGACTCCTACATGTGGACATAGCAGTGTAGGCTAACCAACAAAGACTTACATTTATCAGTAGGCACCAGATGCTGTTGAAAGGACCTACCACGAGGGATGGATAGCAAGAAAGAGTCAAAAGAATTCATGCTATTAGCAAGACTTGATGAGAATTTTTTCTTAAGAGACTTAAGAAATAATGAAAATATTTAAATGAATAAAAGATATGAAAAAAAAAAAATTAGTATTTATGAACACACATTTAAGAAAGACCATGAAAGTCAACAAATCTGATTGATGCCTAGTCATTAGCTTTTAATAGACATCATTTCCAATCTTTCTTCTGTGAAATCTAATGCAGCTTCTGTTGTCTAAAAATTTCTATTATTTCCTTGTAAATTTCAGCTTTTAACAATTAGTCAATATAAGACCAGATTTTAATTTTTAAAACTTCACCTCAACAAAATTTCAGTTTTATCTTTTGCAGTATCAAGTGAACAGCTAAGTCTTCATTTTCAAATTTTTTTTTTTTTTAATCAAGATAAATAAGATACTTTAGTTTCTTTCTTGAATGGCATATCAGCCTTGCAGAAGAACAGTAGTAGTATTATTCAACCCCTAAGTTGTAAGTTTCAAATATTTCCCATGGGTATTATTTGGAAAGTGAATCTAATAACTTAACCTATTTACCAACCCCTCCACTCAAGCAGGATATGACACAAGGTCATTTTTTAAGTGGAGTTTAACAGGTTTGAATTCTGGGTTTTCCTTCTCCAAGACTAGTTGCCCCACCAAGGCTGAAGAACCCACTCTGCCCTACTATTTACCCATAGCTGGAGGGAGAATAATTGGATTCATACTTTTCCCAAGGGTATTAGTGCTATGTGAAATGCAATCAGTCTCGTCCAGGGTTTGAACCGTGTTGAATCTAATAACTTAACTGGAGTTTGAACTCGCTTACTAGGATGTTACAGTAACCACTATGCCATAGGGATTCCCTCTTAGATAAGCTGATATTTAACAAATTATCAAATCTGACAATCATCCTCACATTTCAAGGTAAAGTGTTGACATACATTTTCACCACCACTGGGACACAACTGTCCCGGGTGAATTTTATTTTAACCCTTAAAACATACTCAAAGCATTATTTTGCATATCCAAAATTTAAAAAAAATAAAAAATAAAAAAATGTTAGTGAAAATGTTAAAATAGGATCAATTCTATTTTTATTACAATTATTCAATTAGCCATATGATCAAATTCTAATAAAATCAATAAAATTACCATGGCAAATATAGACAATATAGATTCCTATAATTAACTCATTTTTTAAATAACTTTAAATGAATCTTAAGACTTCATTTCAGGTGACTTTTGGGTAATGATAATCTCTTGAATGCAAACAATTAAAATCTGAAAGATCTTACATCTATGCTTAAGTCTCCTATTCTGGTGCCCTCAGGTGTGTGGATTACCCCTTGATTGTCATTCCTCCCAGGTTCATTTTGATCTGCATTGCTTGTACCTTTTAGGGTCCTATATTATGCCATATTGTGTAGCTGCCAATATTCAGTTAAAAGGAGGAACTACAGTGTATTAGATAATTATCTCATTTTTTTTGGCACTTCATAGTATAATGGTCAAAATGGAAAAATTAATCTATTTCATACTCATCATGAAACAGGCACTAAGAAAAAAGATAATATAACAAACTGCAATGAAATTTCTTTGTAACATTTTCTTACTAGTCTTAATTCTATATTTATACTGAACATGATTCAACTAAGATTTGATTAGGAAACATGTTGACAGCCAATTTATAAGCTATTCCAGGCAACACTCAATAACCTTACCTATATCAAATAACTCTCCATGAATGCTATAGCAGTCAACCTTGAAATCAGTTATATTTTTTTGCAATATTTGGCTGTCATAATTAGTACAGTGGTTATAAATGAGCAGTTCTAGTATGCCAGAAGAAACCAGACATCTAAGAAACCTTTCACATCTACAAATGTATAGAAAGAAACACTAGAATTTACATAGATGATCAAGAACCCATCTGGTTTTCATCTCCTGTTAGACACATGGTAATACAAGATGGTACAGCCATTTTAAATAAGATCTTAGATAAAAATACTAACATATTTCAAGTCAACAAATACAAACTAGTTAATGAAGACATGTTAGAAAGTATGTTATACAGCTGCAAAGTTTCTTCTATTGTCTTCAATATTCCTAAGTATACACTCATCGGTATAACCCAATACTTAAAATAATGGATAATAAACCAAATGGGTTTTAAATGAACACCAATTCACACGATAAATAACATCCACCTACATTTTACGCATATTTTTCTACCAAGAAAATTTGACCAGAGGAAAGAATAATCATTATACGTAGAAACTGAGAAAAAATTTAAGAACATTAAAAATGATATAATACAACAAAGCTTCCATCAGTATATTTATTACTGTATTTGCTATATAAAAAAAAGCAAAAAGCTGATCATATGATTGATTCATTTTAAAAAGGTATGTCAACACATCTAGGATTATTTTATACCTCGAGGTTAAGGAGTCTTATTCATAGTAGCTTTATATTTCTTGTGTAATTATATAAGAATCTTTTGCACACAGTTATATGATATCAAGTATTCCTAATAAAGACAATTTGCACACAGCTGTATAGTTTCAAGTATTCCTATCTAATACTAATAATTATATAGTTTCAAGTAATTATTTTTATTTGATAACACCCATTTGTCTTTAGTTATAGGGTTTCAAATAACTTTAAAAGCTTTAGTAATAATTATATCAAGGTCATTAAAAAAAAAAAAAAAAGATGACAATGTTTCTTATCAATTCATAATGGCTATTGTCAAGTGTAAAACACTTCCTTACTCCAAAATCCTACAAGACAATCTATTTTTTATACTGCTAAACTAATTTCATTGTATGAATATAACTAACTTTTCACCAAATCAGATTTGGCACAAGGTCAATGAGGTAGGAGGCACATACAAATGAAGACTTGAAGGTGACCATTACAAAAAATGCTTGGTCCTCACATTTCCTTCTTGGGCCATCTCAAGCACCAAGCTTGAAACTGTCCAGCTAAGCAGGTACTGCCTAGAAGGAAGCCCCACCACCTGCTTCTGAATCCTGAAACCAAGCGATCAACTTTAAGTAACCCATTCTGCATGAATGCCAGGTTGGGAAATTGTCATTGTAATGTCTATCTTTGTGCTTCATTTGATCTGAAAGAATTTTAACTCGCAAATTCAGTAAGCTACCTGAAGACACTGATATTGTGATGGTACCACTTGCTACTTCTGTTCAGCAAAGGCCAAGGTATAAATGGCAGCAGTGGGTTTCATTAGGAGTGCTCAAATTTGTTGAGCCATGTCATCATGAGGAACACAATAGAGAGTAAGTGCTTTAGTTCAAAGCATCTTTTTTTTCAAGTGTGGGCGGATCTAGAGGATCAATCAGATACAAACATCTTCACAAGATTAGTCTATTAGAACCTTCTCCACAAATACAACAGACACTTTAAGGAGCACTATCATCACTTTACTAATATGACTGTTCAAGATAAGGTTGTGCTTAGCTTATATTAACAATCAAAATATATGTTCTATATTCCTACAGATTGAACTTATTTCCTGGATGGTTACCTGAAACCTTTATTTCTAAATTAAAATTTTGATTAATTATAACCACTTTATTTATAGCCACTTGAAAAATAAATTGAAAAAAGACGGGATCTTTTTTTAATGGCCATTTTAATCTTAAAGGCTGATTTATAAAATGAAAATCTGGAACTGATTAATCAGACTAATTTAATTATCTTTATTAAAAACAAAGAATGTGTGAATGGATGAGATATATATATAAACTCAATGTGAGTATTTCTTATGCATAAAACTTCCCAGGGTGCACAGACAATTTAATTCAAGTAGAAAGGTGACAATTTAATCTTAAGCAGAACACATACATACTGATACTAGACAAAAATTCCAATCGCTCTGTAAATAATGCCAACATTTTTTATGGATACTATGCTAGTGTGAGGATGAATTAATAATTGAGTGTGTGTGTGTGTATATATATATATATATATATATATATATATATATAAACAAGCCTCTTGTTTGTGTGTGCCCCTTTCACACTAAAACAAAGTATAGTGACAATTTTTGGCACAAAGAGTTATAAGCCCCCACTCAGTGATATAGGATATTTGACATTGATATTAGATGTCATTCAAGGTTACCAGAGGTTAAACAAAACCTTCCAGTTCTAAACATTAGCAAAGATTTTTACCTTTATTTTCTCTTTTCATTCTTACGAATGGAAAATTATAAATAAATTGCAATAAAATTATTCTTTTTAATACAGGTTTTTAGTTCTTTTTCATTACATTGCTTTTTAGTTCAGTTATATTAACATACAGAATTTGCAAGTAATCATTTTTAGGCAAAAACATCTTATAATTCTTTAAAAAAAAAAAATAAATAAATATAATAAAATTTTTAAAAATCCTATTTTCAAATTAAAAAAAAAAAAAAAAAAAAATCAACTATTATACCAAGATATTGTACAGTGAAGTATTCACTGCCCACAATAGAAATAATAGTTCACATTTAGACAGTCACAAGTTTAGTTAGATCAGCTCCACTAACTTTGGAAAAATAAACCAGTGAGTTTGATTGTAGTATCAAGTCATTCCACCATTGTACATATTCAGAAAGAGGCTTTTGTTGGCTGCCAACTAGTGAAAACAAGAATTTAGAGGCACAATTCACGGACTATATTCAATGTTTGTTAAAAGCATTTTATCAGATTAGTTAGTTTGTGTTTTACAGCATATCAACCCTCATGGGTTATTTAATGCCAAATCCTATTTATATACATAATTTGTAAGCAAATAGTTTGTAGGTAACATTATTTCAAACAAATCAGAACCCACTTGTTTGCACAGTTAAATGATTTAAAGTATTACTATCTAACACAAATAATCTTGTGTAATAAATATATTAATCTATTTAATTCATTCATCCATAACTCCCACCAGGTAGAATTTGATACAAGGTCTTTTTTGTAGAGGGGATTTAGAGGAAAGAGAGGTCAGACACAAGTCAAAACTTGAAGAGGAGACTGGGCTCTTTAGCCATAGTCATAGAACTGGTCTTGGGGAAGGAAAACGGAATTCAAACCAGCTGTACTCTGCTTCAAAATTGATGTGCTATCAAATCCTACCTGTGGCAGAGGGGTTGGATAAAACTTATAAACCTGATATACAGATACAACCTATTATATCAAGAATAAGTTGTGGCCCTTACCAAGTGGAAGGAGCTATAGGTAAAATTTCAGGTCAAAGAAAAATTGATATTGCACAGCTTAAATCAATAAAACATTCAGATAAAAATCATCAAGAACCTTGATATCAAGGCATTCATTATGAATTTTAAAATACAAATTTTATAACACATTTGGCATATCTACAAGTTTTCAGTTGTGTATTAGAATGATTCTAGTTTAGAATTTTTAGAATTAGGACCATTCAAAAACATTATTTCTGATGCATACACCCAAGTGTGTCAGACTTTTAAAGAATCATCACAAAACATATACACTAAATAGGAATGGGAAAATAAGCAAATAGGTAAATAAATTGATATCTAAATGCAACTAAAGAAAAAAAAAGGCATTTGGAATGAAGAGTAATATTTCATATACACAATTTTGATAAATAGTTGAGAAAGTCAGTAATAGTCAGTTTACAAAAACACTGATGCATAAAATATTTAATTTTAGTTTGGAATGTCACAATGTTATGTATTTTTTAAATATTGTTTGAAAACTGGGTCATTTTGTTTTGACAAATGATTCCTTTTAAGTAAGTTTCAATTGTACTTTTACAAGACAATACAAGTGTTACATACCCAATTCAGGATGTATCTTATATAGCTCTTTACTCAACCAATCTATGTTTTATAGCCCATGCTTGGCCAATCAGTCAGCACCCATCTCTTCACTTCACCTTCTTCAGTTTTCTCATCAGTTGCCTCATGTCACTCTTGTGTGTTGCTATTTTTGTTCTTGTTCATTGTTTTCTATCATAATCTACAGTTTTTCTAAATTCTTCTCAGCTGGAATGTTAAATAATCACATGAACCCATTTTCCTGTGTACCTATAACTTTTATTCCGAGGCAACTTTTCAAATTCCCATCATTTGGAGTTAATGATAAAATCAAGATGGAGGATTTCATCTGCTTGGTTCAAGCATTTCTCACTAACTCATTCTTAACTTCTAAGATCATCAGATCCCATGATCTTTTCGTACAATCAAAGCCATGCTCTTGACTGACTTTAGGTTTATCAAATGTCCATCAAATCAGATGACCCAATGGTTTTTCTACATGTTTACCAGCTCTGGACTCAATTTGAATACTCCACTGCATGTCAACGATAGATACCACCAATCTATTTCTTAATAATAATTAGCTGTTATCTGGAGATTACATTATTAGTTGTCATTGGCAAATAAATTTGATAATAAAAGTAGTCACTGATTATAACAGAGAGAACTTCCTCAGAAGCCAGAAAGGTAGCAATTGACCAGAAGAGTTGTTGCTGACCCCAAAGAAGATCAGAACTACCAAAGAAGTCAGGGGGATGGGATTGAAGAACACCAAGATGAAAAAATATATATATACCTTAATAACAATTGACTCAATTTCCATCAGTCCCAACAACCAATGAAAAAGGAATAAACAACATGGGTCCAATATATTTAAAGAAATGGTTATTGTGTCATTGATTTGCCTTTCTTCCAGAGAAAATCATTGCCATTGTAATTGCTGTTTGCTTGCTTTCTCGACTGAAAAAGGCAACCGTAGGGATGTCACCAACAATTATGTCTCCTGGGATATTTGCAACAATAAATGAGATGCCCCAATAATAATGTATTCAATGATAAAAGATGTGAATAGACTATTGTGAATAGTCTTTGAAATTCTCCCCTATGGTAAAATGTTTCCACAATGTTGTTATCATCACTATTTGACAAGAGACAAACAAACAAGTCTGAATTTCTGAGATGATGAATTATCACGAGCTGAGGACATTACCTCAATGTCATTTTAAGTTAGTAACACCAAAATATATATTTTTAGATGACTTATGCTTTAACAAATGTCATTCAAAGGTTATGGCCCCATGTTAGCTATTACTCATACTACAAAGAATACAATTGGATTTTTTTTTTTTTAAGTCTTGATTTTTGGATGACTAGAAAAAGATTCAAAGAAAAAGTTTTAACTTTGATTCTTGGCCAAGAAATATCCAGCTCAATATCTACTTTATATCATTGAAAAGATGAAGATTTGGTTCAGTTAAACTGATGGACACAAAGTAAGGGTTTAGTTTTACATTCTATATACATTGTAAATAAGATATCCCTGTCCAAAATTTTTCTAAGTTTAGGAGTTTACAAAAACTTATGCTGAAACCAAACCTTAGTTCAATTAGTAACTACAGAAAATATAAAAATAGCCAGAGCTCAAATTGTTCTAGCCATATACAATGACAGGCAAATAGATAAAAAGAAAACATTTGATGAATTTAGCAAGATGTTTTATTTATTCTAACTTTTATCCTCATTTTGGTGGCTATAGTTTCAGCTGTTATTCTCTACAGCCTTCTTCTGGTATATGTTCATTAACCTTTTCAGAAATTTAAAATTGAGCATTTATTCAATACAAAAGAGCTGACTTCTCAGTCTACTGTCCATGCAAGAGAATATCTCAGTTAATTATTCTGTAGAAGACAAGAATATTAGAAAAACAATTTACCCCTATAGATTGAATAAATGATTCAGTTCAAAATTCTGAGAATGTGATAGGATGCGACATGCACCACCACCACCAAAAAAGGAAAAAAAATTAGGACAACATTTCAAATCTGTGAAATAAACAAGTTAGTCTTTCTATTTTTAATAGAAAACTCGTTGTTCCTGAATATGATTTATGTTTGTATTTTAAAAGTGAAAAAAAAAAAAAATTCTTAATAGCCCTACAAGAAGACTTCAATATTTTTTTTTTAAATGAACTTTCTTTGGAAACCAATTCTGAGTCATTGATTGTCTATAGAAGACAAGATTACTTCAGACAGTAGCAGTTAAATGTAGTACTTATAGACAACATTCTTTGTTTACAGTATCAGTTTGCATGAGCAATATGTCCACAAAGACATTAAGATAATTTAAAATACGTACAGAATCACACATGCCTGCAATTGTTCAAGTTGGAAATATTACAGAGTTCCTTTTGCACATATCTTAAATGTGTCACCTAATCACCATGCATGATATACAAAGTGTTTCAGAAAATAGATATAATTTTGTAATCTAATAACTTGACAAATTCTCATTCAAATGATTTCAAACTTAAACAGAATGTGAAAACAACTTAAAATTCTGTGTTAATATAGAAATGCCATTCACTCAAAAAGAAAGGTATTTGAATATTAAACATAGAACTATGAATTATTTCTACACATGCTGTTAAAATTGGCGATCATGTGAATTGGTCAAGTTATTAGATTACAAAATGATGTCAACTTTTTTTAAAGACCCAGTACTTTTCAATTGATATCAAAATTTTCTAAATACACAGTCTAATGCTGTCAAATTCAAACTTCTTGCATGAAAAACTAATTTTAAATAGCGACAACTGCTTAAAAAATATTTACATAATAGATAGAACTGCTCTATTTTCACACAGACAGAAAAGAAAAGAAAAAAAAAAAGAAAGAGATGGTACACTTTGTGTTGTGACATTCTCAGGTAATAAGACAGGCAAAACAACTTTCTGCTCCTCATTAAGAGAGAGTGTTATTCAACAAAAGCCCTTCCTTTTAGTTTATTCAACTGTTTGTTGTAATTTGTTTCTTCTCACAACCATGTTGGTAATTTTAAATTGTTAAAAAAAAAAAAAAAAAAAAAAAAAGTTTATACTATTCTTGATTGTTATCATCTAGCAAATGCTAAATGATGCAGCAGGTTTATCCTAAGAAAACATTCCTGTTTATCCTCTAAATGACTTCAGAGTAATCATTCCTTGAATTGTCCAAGTATACACAAGTCAAAGGATCATTTTTTTTCTTTCAACATTGTAAAAAGCAACCATTCTAAAAACAATTTTTTTTAATTTTTTTTTTCAATTCTGATGCAGTTTCATCTATAAAGGTAGTTATGCTAAAATGCATTAGAATAGGTAACCTTTAAACATGAGATTTTTTTAAAAATTGCAATAATCATCATGTTGTGCTGCCAGCACGGATATCCCTGACCCTCTCTCGCCACTTCTCCCTATCATTCATCGCCTCTGGCAGGTCTTCAGGGCTACATCCTGTGTCCTCACATAGCTGCTGTATGTAAGTTTGAGCTGGTCATCCTGCTTTTGCTTGGCCATACCACAAACAGGATGTGCCACAAAGTCAATATTTTAAGCAGAGTACAACTGGTTTGAATTGATTTTTCCTTTTCCTAGACTGGTTGTTTTACCAAAGTTAAAATGTACAGTCTACCCAACTATTAATTCAAAGTTATGGAGAGAAGTGATGGATTCATGCCTTTCCCAAGGGCATTAGCATGAAGTGAAATGTAAACAGACATGAGCAGGATTTGGACTCAGGTTACCAATTTTATTTCCTATGACAAAAACAATCAAACTAAGCATACCTGCTGCAATATTGAAGTAAGCAAAAAGAAAAAAAATACCTAGACCAGCTCTTCCACACGCTAAGAGTTTTCTTATGTATAAGGTGGTCAGTTTTTAGAACAAAAGCATTTTGACACAAACATTCTAATAGAATAAAAATAATTTAAATCCATCAATTATTTGCCTTGTTTTGAAACCAGAGTTCTGAAATTAAAGATAATAATTTTCTGTTGGATTAAATTCATCCTCATTAAACAAGAATCAAACCAAGAACTTAAACAACAAAGAGAGACCAATCCAGTTAAGCTCATTGTCAGTATCAGTCTAGCTGCAGAGAAATTCCTCTGTTCTGATTTTTCTTTACCCTCACAGAATCTTTCATGACAAATACTATTACAATCAAGTTTACACACAATGAAACAGAAACTTCAGTAACCTAAAATTAGATCATAATGTTTATTATTTGTGTGATTTTAACATTCTATTTTTGTTTAGATATTTAAAAAAGTTAACCTTTCCTTTAATCAAAGATCTTATGAGATAGAAATCACTGATAAAGTAATTGACAATTTCTTATCTCATTGCCTCCTTTTTTTTTTTTTTTTTTTTTTACTTAAATGTGTATTAGCTATCAAAGTTGTTCATGTTTAACTATACAATGGTAGCTTTTATCTTTATAAGACATGCATATTGAAAGTCAAGAGTGTTTGGTCTCACACAAATAGGCCAAGAGCATTAATTTTTCCAGTAAAGAAAATCCAACATGTACAAGAAAAAAAAAATTAGTCAACTTTTTTTTTGTTTTTTTTTTAAAGAAAATGGTTGCAAATAAACAGATTATGATGGAAGTACAATTATCATTATCAGGGATTAATAATTCAACATTATAAATCAGGGATTAGTCTGACAAGCAATATATTGAAAAATAAAACCACAGTAGTGGTTTAGCAGTTAACTGGTTACTTAATCTTTAGAACGTTTTTAATGGTATGTAAACCTGTCTGGGATTATGTTATGCCATGAGGTTAAGGAATTTCATATATTATTGTTTATATTTACATTTTATTTTGTAAACAGTTCTATATCAAGCATTCATACAAATAATTTGCAAAGATCTATTAGACCAATAGATGAGACCTTAACAGGTACTACAACTTTCGATCAGAGTGGACACAGGAGTAAGGGTAATGAAGAAAACTACACACTCTCCAAATCTTCGGAACTAGGGTTTCACCATCAAGTGCCATATTCAGGACACTCTTTTTGGAGGAGGTCTTATATGCTGCAGGGGATATAGTCAGAGTATTCTAAGTCTCATTGACTGGGCAGTATTAAACTTTCAACAAATAAAAGATAATGACATGTAGTATATAATACACATGAATAAGATTCAGAAAAAAAAATTCACTTGTCTTGATTTTTGCTAAAACTGATGTGTTTCATTTGGTTGTGAGAAAAAAGTTTTAATACATACTCTTCAGAATATATGAAGAGACTATCTTTCATACTAAGTGCTACTCAAGAGTTCAAGGAACTAAAAGGTGTAAAGTAACTTCAATAAACGAAACAATGACAGAAGATAGGATTCTTGATTGCCTAGAGGAGTGTGAAATGAATAAAATATAGTTTGCTATATTCATAGGGCTCAATATCAGTGATAGAGCATAGATATATAAGTTAGGATAGCATAGATAGAGTCAATGGTGCTTGGTAACTATTTCTTATGCAATCCTCAAACCAATATATGAATATCTAACTTCTCAAATATACTTTTAAAATTATTTTCTCTTTATAATTTTTTGCTTTTTTAAAAAAGTGCTAAATTGACCGGTTTTTGTTATTTTCTTCAACCTTTCTTTAAGTTTTAACAAATAAAAAATGTTTCAATCATTTGTAAAGATTGCATTTACATTGATTTTTTTCATTAATTTTTATACATTTTAAAATATTCCAATAATGATACATTCTGACCTAAATAAACAAGAACCTCATGTGTCTAAATATTAATTACCCTTGTATATATTCTTCAATAATCACCTTAACCTTGATTATGTACAGAGAAGTGCCAAGAAGAGAATAATGTTTGACTAAGAATTTAGCCTAACCTCACGATAACATCTGTTAATAACAACATTACAAGAAACTAATTTTAAAAAGGTATATAAAAACTCAAATATCTAAAACGAAAGAAATGAAGTACAGAATTCATGACTAAAGAGATATTTATTTTAATACATGTAAAGAGAAACCTAATAAGAAGGAAGGGACGGGTTTCCATCTTAACATCAATCAAATACCTTTGAGTATGGAAAAATGAGAAAAATTAGGATGGATAAGCAGTTTCACCTAATCTTTCAAACCAAATCAAATATTTCACAACTTCCAACTGAACACTGAGTATAAGACTTATCACTATAAGAGATGGAATTGGAGCCTTAATTTCAAATACTGGATGGAGCCGTTCCATTTCACATAGCACAAATACACCTGAAGAAAATATGAATCCCTAAGTTCTCCCTATAACTATGGGTAAATAGGAGGGCAAATTGGGCTCTGTAACCATGGTAAGGCAACCAGTCTAGGAAAAGGAAAACTAAATTTAAACCAGCAGTTCTCCACTCAAAAA
>CAUZXS010001730.1:0-7500 GCA_963585895.1 Sepioteuthis lessoniana | reverse complement strand
ACAATTCTCTGAAGAGAAGTGACCAAAAGAAAGGGCACCCTTTTTAAGGATTTTAATTTGTTTTTATGATTTTAAAACATTCTTAATACCATGCACTCGCTTTTTAAAGCAATATTCATATGCATATATTAAACATGATTTGGAAAATAGTTTATAGTTAACATTTTTGAATGAGCTACAGCTCATTTGTTTGCACACAGTTAAATGGCTTCAAGTATTGCTATCCAATAATTCAGTTTGATATTAATCAATTAGTTGTTTACAGTTACATGGTTTGCAGTATAGTAAATGATTAAACAGTTCTATTTGATCCATAGTTGAGACCTTAACAATTACAACCACTCTAGGACGGAATGTACTAGAGAGTTATGACTATGAAGACATACTCCACATTCCCGAAAGCTCCAGGACTGAAGCCTCACAATTAAATGGTTTAGTGTCATATCCAGGGCACTCATAGAAGATACAGTCAGTATATTCTACTGTCCCAGCCAACTGGGCTCCAGATGCAGTTAAGCATCATACCCAGAATACCCATTTTTTTTGCAAAGGGGAGGCCTTACCCCACCTGTAGCAGAAAAAGTCAGTGTATTCTAAGTAAGGTTGACAGGGCAGGTAGATAAGAAAATAGTGATGAAGGTTTTTAATAGATAATGCAAAAGGATTCAATATGTAAAATCATTTTAAACTGAAGCTTTCATTCTTGGTTAAACAATTTTTTTTTCCAGTTGATTAAAAAGTAAAAGCAAACAAGAAAAAAAATTAGAGAATTATCTCTGATGAAAACTAAAAAACAATGAGCAAAAATCTAATAAAAATAAACAGTATTAGGTTTAAAAGTAAATTAAAAATTTTGAAATAATTTCATTTTATATCAGATATCTGAGGTGATTTTAAAATCTCCCTTAATATAAACAATATAGAATTCTTCTAGAATTGATCCAGCTATTTGAAATATCTCAAAAACTGATTATGCAACTTTGATATAATTTGGCAACCAATAAGCACAGGCCTTACTTCACCTAACTGAACACTTCTGTGGTTATTCCAATGAGATGCCACTAAATGAAATTATGTACTATGTAATTATTGCATTCACAATAACTGAGCAAATAGATTCGCATGGGTCATATGAACATATTGCCTCACCCAGGTCTGTCAGCACGACAGTCTCAATTTAGATTTGGATCCTAGTAATTTCTGGCTCCTTTCCGAAGCTAAAACTCACTGTTTAAATACAGTGGACAAGATTAAGATGAATGTGACATGACAGGTGATCTCTTAAAAGAATACTTAGCAGATTGTTTGAAAAAGAATGCTAGAATAAAGTCTCAAGGAAAATACTTTGAACAAGATAACAGTGCATTAGGTAGAATATTTTTCATTAATGTTAGATGAATACTTTCTGAACAGACCTCATCATACTTTTCTCATTCTGCAGTTTATTTTATTTTAATCACTGAACATTAATTACTTTTAGAGGAGATAACTTCTTAAGATCTAAAATAGATAAATAAATTCATTTTTTAAACAAAACTCCATACCTAAGGGTTTTATGAAATAACCAACCACCAAAAGATCTGATATGAAAATTATAATGCAGAGACATTAGTTATAAACTCATCCACATTCATAAGAAATTTTCATATAATCACAATTCCATTTATAGTCACTTCTTACTATACAACTGCCAAGACCTCTTTTTAAAAAGTAGTTTATTTTGATTGTAAGAATTTTCCAATATTCCCAGTTCCAAAACACAAAGACAAATTGGATTTTTCAGTAGCTAAAGAAAAAAAAAAGAATGTTAAAGTTGTCCAATTCTTGCAGCTATAGCAGTGATGGTGAAGGGAATGCTCTGGGCATAAAATTCAAAGGGGATTCAACTAGAACTTCGGATTTTTTTTTTAAATATGTTTGCCCTGAGGGCTATCAAACCTCCTAAGCAATACTCCCTTTAGCTAACTTTCACCTGGCCAGATCTGGTCAGCCATTCATTCATGGCTGATAAAACACAATGTTACGTAATCATTAACCTGCCAAAGGCAGTTGTGACAACACAAAAAATGCATCATTTCAAAAGGTGAGCTTGCCTCCATCTTGAAATACACTTCAGTTTTCAAGTCACAGAAATATTACTCAATACATTTAACAATACAAATAGTGTAAAATCTCAATTTTTCAAATGCAAAACACTTCATAGAAAAAAATATTTGCATCATTTCCTCTTTCGGGAATGAGTTTATACTAACTTCAAAAAAATTTGTTGGGAGGGCTAAGAACGTGCTGACTATATAACCACCAGAAAGCTAAGACCACTCAAATAACTAGAAAAAAAGTCCCAGATATAACACTAAACAGCACTTTATGGAGAGAACCAAGTTCTAGGTGGTGTAGAGAACCCCTTCATTGACATTACTCTCAGGCCCACTCTGACCCAGATCAGTAGTACTTGTTAGGGTTTCATTTATGGTTCAAATAGTTCTATTTGAAAATAAGGTTCGGTTTGATTGTTTGGGTTTTATGGCATATCAACCTTTGTAGGTTATTTAATGCCAAATCCATTTTTATACAAATAATCAGTTCTATTTCAGACAATTCAGTTGAGCATGAGTACACAGTTTAAGTGTCAAAAACATTTCTATTTCAAACTATTCAGTTTAGTTAAACAGTTCTAATTCAAAAAATTCAGTTTGGGATAAGTATAGATTTTGTTTACACATAGATCAATGTCAAAACAGTTCTATTTTAAACAGTTTAGCATAAGTACAGTTTCAATGTCAAAAACAGCTCTATTTCAAACAATTTAGTTTAGCATAAGTACACAGTTTAGTTTAATTTGACCCATAGATAGGACCCTATCAAGTGCTACCACTCCAGGCCAGAGTGGACCTGGGAGCGATGGCAATGAAGGAGTGCTCCGCATTCTCCAAAGCTCCAGCCTTACTGAAACCTTACCATAAGATTGTTTAGTGTCATATCCAGGACACGCGTTGCAAGTTCTTGCTCGATGTATTCTACAGCCCCAGCCAACTGGGAAATATTGAAAATTATTAGTATTACATAGGAATACTTGAAACTACATAATCATTACTATTTGATAAGAATTCTTGATGTCATAACCATGTGCAAAAATTCTTAAGAAACAGCTTTAAAAAATGTAAATATAAAATGTATGCAGTTCCCTCTAGACATGAAATCATCCTAGATGAACTGAAATGCAGTTAAAATCCATCCAAATAATTTGTAGTGATAAACACTGTATTTGATCAACAAATAAATTTTGGTCTTTGTTAAAATTGGTGAAATCTAATTACAATTAATACTAGGAGCAGAATTACACAATATTAAATAAGAATAATTTATCAATCTATTTCAGGAAAAAAAAACTTTTTTTTCTCCCAGATTGAAAATGAAACACTTTAATAATGTCTCAAACTTGCCCTTAGATATCAGCACTTTTTGGGTCACATATTGGAAAGGATAAAACTACAAACCAACATAAGATTCTATTTTAACTAGAATCATTCTCATAATAATAATAAAAAGAGGATTGGATTATTTATGCACTGATCTGCACTTGGGTCTAGAATCAACATGTATCTGTAGCCATGGAAATTCCATAATTATTTTTAAAACTAAGATCTAATATACAGATAAAAAGTTATTTCGACAATATGAAGTTTAATAATTTCTAAAAAAAAATTTTTTCAAAATTACTAAGAAATTGTTTAATGCCAGGTGTTTCAAAAATATTGATATCATTTGAAATGTCGAATGTTTCAGAAAAATCAATATCATTATCATCTAATAACTTGACCAATTCTCATTCAAATGTTTTCAAATTTGAACAGCATGCATAAAAACAACGCAAAATTCTGTTTAACATTTAGACACCTTTTTTTCCCATTGAATGGCATTTCAATACCTAAAAGTGAAGAAAAATATTAAACAGAACTTTGAGTTGTTTTTACACATGCTTGACATTTGAAAGAAAATTGGTCAAGTTATTAGATAATGAAATGGTTTCAATTTTACTGAAATACCCTGGGTAGAGTGGATTTTTTTCCCTCTTTTTTTTTTTTATTAGGCTTCATCTAGATAGAAGTAGCAAGGAATGACACTTTAATCCTAGCAAAAGTCAGACAGATGAACAAAGAAACAAAAGCAGTGTCATTGATCATTTGACACTAATTACATTGCTCAAAATTAAGAAAACTGTACAAAGTTTTTCAGAATGGTAATTTTACTCTTATAAAATTCTTATACCTAAATAATGTTTATAAATATGGTTAGCATAAAGTTTTGTTGTAAAGACTTAGGAAATTAACAGCAATGACCTTTCATATAAAAGAGGTTTAGTAATATACTACCCCTGTCAAAATTCATGGAATTAGTACACTGTTTATTTTAGGTGAATTTTGGGTTTGTTTGTTTTTTTAATTAATGAATTTCACCTTTTCTTTCTCAATATTGTTTATTCCTTAATATTTTCTTCAAAATGGCTTGGAAAAAATACCATTAATCTTAATAACTAAATCTTGTTTAAGGAATGTTTTATGAAGTCAAAATGTTCAGAAGATAAAAGAAAAAAGGTTGATTTTTACCTGTTAGTTTATTTACTGCAAAATAAATAAACCTTAGTGAACATCCTCTCAGTGTGCTCATTCCAAAATTTTCGTGAGGTTAGTTGGTTGCATTTTATGGCATATTAACCACTTATCAGTTATTTCATACCAAATCCTGTTTTTATATATATATATATATATATATATATATATATATACATATATGAATTGTAAGCACATATTTTGTAGTTTAACATTTTTAGACAAGCCAGAGGTTACTTGTTTGCACACAGTACTAATTGGAACTATTTTAGCTAACACGAGTACTTGTACTTATGTTAGTAATTTGTTTCCACATAGTTAAGTGATTGCAAGTATGGAAAATACATCAGCCTACATCTTTGATAGGAGGTTGATTCTTTTCAGAAAGTTCAATATCTGCTTAGGGTCTATTTTTTTTTTAAATAGTTTGTTCATGTTGTCAACATTATAAAACCTTCGTTGAATGTTGGTTAGTTTCCTGCATTCAATCAAGATGTGTTTTTATAGTGTATTGGTTTCCACATGGATATTTATAGGGAGGCTCATCTTTTAGAATAAGGGAGTGAGTTAATCTAGTATGTCCAATGCATAGCTGAGCAAGAGTGGTTTCTTCTCTTCTGGTATTATGAGGATCCAGCTTCCTTTCTTTTAAAATGGGCTGTACTTAAAAGAGCTTGTTGTGGGGATTTTTCTCCCATAATTGTGGCCATTTCTTTGTAATTATTTGCCTGATTTTTGGTTTGAGGTCAATATAAGTTATTTTTTTTTTTTTAATCAAATACCATATTGAGTGCAGCTTTAGCTAATGAATCTGCTGTAGTGAAAATCACCACTCACCTCAGCACATATGCTCCACGTGCAAGATAGATTTTTTGGATGTTCCTGGTCAATAGTTAGAGTAGACTGTTGTACAGCATGGAGTACCAACAGGTAGACATGCAGACAATTGACAGAACATCACAGGCCTGTTGTGAAGTCAGGACTGTATCAATTCTCACCAATGCAGGCAGTCATGCCGTTATTAACATGTTAGTAGCACGTGAGAGGCTTCTCGGTTACGACCTACTGATCAGAAAAAACATGGTTGTCCTGAGCAAGCTTATATGGCAAATGGTCATGTATCTTCACGGCGGCAGTTACATAAAACCACGGAGAGTGAAGATGCGCATGCCAATAAAGACAGGCAGAAAAGGATCTAAAAAGAATGCATGAGGGTCAGCAATGACGAATTTCATTTTTTCTTTGCTTTCGCTACAGTATTTTGCTTTGGACCAGAATTTATTAGAGGAGAAACTGAGTTCAGTTGAAAGAGATAGGGAAAAGAGAACTACTGAATACAGAAAGGAGGTTTTTCTTCAGACATTGCGGGATTTTTGTCGTTGAGAAACGTGACAACAACTTTATTTAGCATATCTGCTTTATCATTTCCCTGGATTCCTATATGGCTTGGGATCCAACAGAATATCACCGTCTGGCAATGGTTCATGGAGGTGACTTTCTTTCGAAGCTTGATCATGAAATGATTATCAATTTGTGTTTTTAAGAGAATGTAAAATTTTTGCTAAAAGGAGGAGTTAAAGGTTAATACTTGATAGAACATTAGTAAACATCCTTTTTCTTGATGAAAACAAACATTGGGTTTTCATTTACTGTTGTGGAAGCAATTTTAAAACATGAACTTCACCAACATTGTCTTAATCAGCTACTTAAAAATGTAGCAGATAATAACGGAATCTATGAACTAGTATCCAACTTCTGAAACAGTTAAATCTTGAGTGCAAAAAAATAATACAATTTAATTAAAATAAAACAGCTATTACAATAATAAAATTTAATTTGGGATATTAAATCAATTCCAAGTATAGCTATAAATAAAGAGACAATTTTCATTTGTAATCCTTAATTAAAAATGATAGAGAGTGTGGGGTAGAAGACTAATTTTCAATTTAGCAATTTTCTCTTGTCAATTATTTAAATAATGAATTCATTATGTTTAAAAATAATTTTGACATAACATTGACCTCTAAGAATCCCTCATTGGTAACAATCAGATTTCTCCTTTTTAAAAGCAATTACCATTAATAGTCCAATTCTCTACTACATTGGTTTCATCTATGTGTGTCATGAAGAAACTGTATAGATACACTCCTTTTAAAAGAGTAAAAAAAACAATCACTTTGTGAAAAATTGTTAAACACAAACACACACATATATATTTATATATATATAGGTTTGGTTCGTTTGGTTTTATGGCATATCAACCATTGTAGGTTATTTAACGCCAAATCCATTTTTATATAAATAATCTGTTCTATTGAAAACAGTCCAGTTTAGCATGAGTACACAGTTTAATTGTCAAAAACATTTCCATTTTAACTCTTCAAGCAGTTATATGTAATAATTCAGTTAAGCGTAAATACAGTTTTCATGTCGAAAAACAGTTCTATTTAAAATAATTCAATTAAGCATGAGCACACAGTTTAAGTGTAAGTACGGTTTCATTGTCAAAAACATTTCTATTTCAAGCTATTCCGTTTACTCAATTAATTTTAGCATAAGTATGCTATTAGTTATATTTAACCCATAGATAGGGCCCTATCAAGTGCTATCAATCCGGGCCAGAGTGGACCTAGGAGCAATGGCAATGAAGGGGTACTCTGCATTCCCCAAAGCTCCAGCACTGCTGGAACTTCACCATCAAATTGTTTAGTGTCATATACAGGACACTCGTTTAGGGGGGGGTTACCCTCTGCAGAGGTGCAGTCAGTGTATTCTAAAGCCCAAGCTGACTATATATATATATATATATATATATATATATAAGTAAGTAAAGTTAGTAGCGAGGGTGAAGGCTCCCTTTTCGATAGCTACTCCATTCCCTGGATTGCTC
>CAUZXS010001729.1:0-32600 GCA_963585895.1 Sepioteuthis lessoniana | reverse complement strand
CCTACGGAGTGATTGAGTTAATTAAAGGGGAGACAATTGAGAAAACTCCACATTTGTTTACACGTAATTGTATGGTCTCAAGTAAGTAAATATTTTTAATCCGGATAATTTTTAGTCCTGTGGTATCAAATATTTAATGCTAATAATTTTCAAACCGATCAATTTGACCCATTGATGGGACCTTGTCATGTATTGAGAGCGATAGAACGGAGATAACATCGAGGTTATTTGTTTTGTTGAAAAACTTCTGATTTGAACGACTTAGTGTTTGTTTGAGGAGGACTAAGTTCAAGACAATTCTGGGTGTTAACAAAATATTTTCATTTTGTAGGCAAGGGTAGTTATTTCGTCTGAGAAGAATTGTTGCTTGCTTCCTTGGTTGTTTTTACGGTGTATCAACGCTTTTCAGTTCATTTAACACCGAATTGAGTCATTTTGATAAAAATATTCAAAGAACTCAGTTTAGATTAAGTATACGTTATGTTTATACACAGTTAAATGTTGAAAGCAATATTGAACAAGTCCTGGCGCCAACACCCCACAAGGCACCAACTATACGGCCACCTGCCTCCCATCACGAAAACTATCCAAGTTAGACGAACCAGACATGCAGGACACAGCTGGAGAAGCAGGGACGAGCTCATAAGTGATGTACTCCAATGGTCCCCCACATATGGCCGAGCAAAAATAGGACGACCAGGTCGAACATTCATACAGCAGCTATGGGAGGATACGAGATGTAGCCCTGAAGACGTGCCAGAGGCGATGAACGATAGGGAAAAGTGGCGAGAGAGGGCCAGGCATATCCGTGCTTGTGGCATGACATGATAATGATGAAATGACAAAACAGTTCTATTTCAAACAATTCAGTTTAATATGGGTCAATTTCATGCAATATGGTTTAGCATATTTGCGCAGTTTAGATGCCAAACAGTTCTATTTCAAACAATTCAGTTTTGCATAATTCGGCAGTTCAAATGACAAAAGAGTTCTATTTTAAGTAATTCAGCTTAGTATAATTGTATTGTTTGGTTCTATTCGACCCAAACATAGGACCCTATGAGGTGTGTGTGTGTGTGTGTATGTGTGTGTGTGTTATCATGTAGCTATTTAAAGATGTGTATGCTCAAATGTTTGCTTTATTATTGTGATCAGACAAAGACTTATATATATATATATATATATATATATATATATATATGTGCGTGTGTGTGTGTGTGTGTGCGTGCGCGCGCGCGAAGTGTGTGAGTATGTGTGTGTGTGTGTGTGTGTATTTTGGTGGCAGGTCTCCTTGTAGACATAATTTGATGAAATGACAAGGATTTAGTGTAGCTTTTTATTCGTCTTTTCTTGTTGGCGAACAATATGTCTAGTCTGTGATTGTACACAGATTAATAAGGTGATTCCAACATATAAAAACAAAATCAAAAGACATTATTTTGCAAATGAAAGCGAATGATCAATAGGAAATTCAAGAAAGAAATTATTATTAAAGTCCATATATGAAACAGCTAATTTTTCATCAGACACTCTCAAGTACTCTTCTCTCAACTAACGTCAGTTAGATTATAAAAGAAAATTTTGACCAAAATCTGTTTTCAGAATTTTAAAATTTTAATGTAACTGTCTTGAAGGAATAAAGTGAGGTACTAGTGATTGAACACCCATCGCCGGTGGGTAGAAGTGGCAGGCCTCCAGATGATATAAATAGATATAGAGGGCTCTTACGATGGACATTCGTCGGACGGACTTCAGCGCGGAAGACTTTTCAGTAATAGCTGGGCCGGCAGCGTTTCGATAGTAACTATATGTTGTTTGTCTTATTTTCTGTTGTGTAGGTTGAATGAAATACATATGCTTTTCAATGTTTTCATTTGGTTTTGCTTGTATAATTTATTGAAACCTTCTGTATATATATATATATATATATATACATTAAAATGGGAATGTGTTGTGGCCCTGAAGAGCCAAAAATGAATAACAGAAATAGATCAAAGGTTTACAGTAATATACATTTACGGAAATACAGACAGTAACGGTTATCGCTGACTGACTAGACTCGGTTGACTCGTTTATTGAGCCAGTCACTATTTATAATGTTGGGAAGGTCCATGCAGTCACGTCATGGGGTATATCACTATAGCAGATAATTACAAGCTTTAATCCGGCTCCAAAATGATGTTCCATCTGTTATAGGTGGGTGTATTTCGTTTTTTTTAAAGTAATTGAACGCTTTTTATGAATCTCTTTACACTTTGGGAAAAGCCATCTGAAGAGGTGAGTCGGCGACTTATCGAAATAAATTTATAATTGCACATTAATAGTGATTTGAGTTTGATATCTATGTGATACATTTCTTCTGTGAGTATATTTTGATCGGTATAGTGGGTAGAGTGTTTACTAATGCCCCGGGAGACCGGAGTTCAGTCCCTGGTCGAGTCATACCAAAGATTCAAAAAATGGTACTTGCTACCTCCTTGCTTAAAACTCAGCATTATAAGGTACGGATCAAGGATAAAATGGAGCAATCCAGGGAAAGGAGTAGCACTCTTCCCTAAACTTCGGTGTAGTAGGTATTGAAAAGGGAGCCTTCGAGTCGCCAACTTTACTTACTTTTAATGCTGCTTTTAATTCACGGTTTTTCTCCTCCTTAGCCTTAACACTCAGCATTATAAAGTACGGATAAAGAGCAAGTGGCGCAATCAAGGGGAAGGAGTAGTGCCCTCCCCTACTCCTTAGTGTATAAGCTTTTGAAAAGGGAGTCTTCCGGTCACCCTCCACTTATAGCCATACATCGAACACACCGGTAGAATTATATGAAACTTTCCATATAATCTACTTCAGAATAATTACATAATCATCATCTCGGGACAATGATTTTATGTGATTAATAAATAAAAAAAATAAATATATATATATATATATATAGGATAAAACCTTCCGACTCAGAGTTTCACGCTTCGATTTCGTCAGTTTAGTTAGTATTCAACATATATGTGTGTGTGTGTGTGTGTGTGTGTGTGTGTGTGAGAGAGAGAGAGAAGGAAAGTGAGAGAATGGGAAGAGTGAGTGAGAGAGAGAGAGAGAGAATGAAAGTGAGAGAAGGGGAAGAGTGAGTGAGAGAGAGAGAGAGAATGAAAGTGAGAGAAGGGGAAAAGGGAGAGAGAGAGAATGAAAGTGAGAGAAGGGGAAGAATGAGAGAAAGAGATAGAGAGAATGAAAGTGAGAGAAGGGGAAGAGAGAGAGAGAGAGAGAGAGAGCAATTTGTGTATACATAATCTGATATTTTTTCTTTCACCGTTTATCGCTCTATCTCTGCAAACAATGCACTTTTTCGTATCCGCATATTCACAATGGACACTTTCGCCTAAAATTTCCCGTATAGATACATAATTATAAAAGACTGCCTTCGCCTCAGACTAATCACGACGCCACCATCACTAAAAAAAACTTATTTTTATGTTATTCTTATCGTGTTTGCGGCTTTGTTCATCATTAAGCTTTATCTTTTTCTTTTCATTCCCTAATTAGTTTATATTTAAAGAACGTATCCCCTCTTCCACCACCAAACAAGATGTTTTCAAAGAGAAATGCCACGTCATCATTATCATCCTCATCATCTTCTTCTTCTTCTTCTTCTTCTTCTTCTTCTTCTTCTTTTAATTATTATTATTATTAATAATAATAATACTATTAGCATTGTGGACAGCCCATCTGCTTGGCTCTAATTATTGTCAATATTATCTTCCTGCTCATCTCTTTCTTTGGTATCTTAATTATTTCATTTTGATTTTTTTTCTCGTCCCCAATCTCGTCTTCGATCTCGTCCACCTACTGTCCCTTCTCCAACTCCTCCTCTTCATTCTTTTTCTCTTCTTTCTCATTTTCCATCTTCACTAATGCATCTTTCACTCTTCCTTGAACTTTTCCTTTTTCTGCTATAGATTATTCTTTTCCTCTTCCCTTCCCTTTTCCTCTTCTTCTATACATTCTTCTTCTCTTCCTACAGCTTTCCCCCATCTTCTCTACATTCTTATTTTACTTCTCTTCTCTTACAGTCTTCTTCTTTTCCAAAACCAATTTCTCCCATACATTCTTCTTCTTCTCTTCTCTTACCTTTATCTCTTTCTCTTCTTCATTATTCTGCTTGTTCCCTTTTCCTCCCTTCTTCTCCTCCGCCTCAATCTTATCTTTCTTGCTTCTCGTTCTCCTTTTCATCGTTTTTTTCTTCCTTCACTTTTTTATTCTTTTCCTCTTCATCTTTCTTCTCTTCCTTTTCCTTTGTTATCTTTTTTATTCTCCTCTTTCTTTCTTCTTCTCCCATATTTTCTTCTTTATTTTTCACATTCTCCTTTTTATTCTGTCATTTTTCTCTTTTTCATCCTTTTTGTCTTCAAACCCATTTTCTTCCTCTTTTTTAAGTTTTCTTCTTCTTCTTCTTCTTCTTAAAGAAGGCACGTTTACTGTCATGGCTCTGGTCGTAGAAAATGAAATCGGCGACCCGAGTTCAAACCATGTATAAAGTTGCTTGTGTTTCGCGCTATTGACTTCGGTAAAGAGGCGTATCCACCTCTTTCTCCCACTGCAGCTCAGGGTGCAACATAGGCTAAATTGGCTGGGTAAGGCTAAGAGTTTAGTAGAAGGAAAACACTAAATCAATTCTTCTTCTTTTTCTTCTTGATATCCACCTCGTTTTATTTCCATTCTTCTTCTTCTTCTTCTTCTTCTTCTTCTTCTTCTTCTTCTTCTTCTTCTTCTTCTTCTTCTTCTTCTTCTTTAAGCTAATCTTATCCAGTACTGTACTTCTTTTTCTTCTTCTTTTTTATATTCATGCTCCCTGTTGAACCTTCATCCTTTTCGTTTCTTTCTTCAGGTTGTCTATCGTTTTTATTGTATATTCAGAACTCTTTCTTTCCCCCTATTCCTCTGTAAAGTTTGATCTGGATCCATTTTTAATGGCGAACCAACTTTCGTGGGTTATCTAAGGGCAAAGAGATATTGAACAGTAAGTGGTATTATTAAACCGATAGCTGTAGGATAAAGGCATTCATACTTTTACCAAGGGTATTTGTCTAAAAGTGAAGATTATAAGGCAACTCGGTTTGAACTTCGTTATTACAATGTCGAATTCTAACACGTTACCCTATACATTACGAGTCACCCCCTCTTCAAGAAAGTTAAATTTGGCATTAAGCAATGTCTTGATATGTCTTTAAAACCGAAACAACCATCTTTCTGTCATTCATCTTCCTGTTCTTCTTCTTGTTCTTCTTCTTAAGATTGGACCATAATTCTTCTCTTTATTTTAAACTTTACATCTCTCCTTCAAATTTCCGGTTTTGCTTCCGTCATTTCCTCACTAAACTTCAACCCTTTCTTTTCTTCTTCTTCTCTTCCTCTTTCTCATTCTCCTACTTTCTTCTCTTTTTTCCTCTTTCTTTCACCTACTGTCCTTTCTCCTTGCCTCTTATTCAAACTGCAACTGTGTGCACGAGTGTTTTTTTTTTTCTTCAATGAGAATAGCCTGCAGCTATCCTAATTACGCTACACAATATCATTAATTAATGAATTTTACCGTCGTCGTAGCTGCAGCCACAGCGGAACAACTGAACAATCATCGTTCAATTTTCCTTTCTTCACCCTTGTTTTAGCGTCTGTACGTATTAACACGACTTTTATTGTTATTACTATCACTTTTGCTATACCAAACAGTTAGATTAATGTAGTTAAGATAATTATTTGCTAATATTATTATTAATTATACCTAACATGCCCGATGGTGCCATTATTAGAAATAATGTCACACAAAACGACAATCATTTGAGATTTGGGGAGAAAAGTGACAAATAATGATAGGTAAAAGTGTGTAATTGCTACAAACGCAGAAGCTGTAGTTCTAGAAAAAGGAAAGAAAATCTTCTGTGATTTAAAAAAGAATACCATTTAATCCTGTGCATCAAGGAAAGTAGGACCTACTCGAAAAGGGATAGGAATTGCCATTTTGTTGGTTTGTTTGGGTTTTATGGCAATTCAGCCTTTATAGGTTATTTAATTCTAAATTAATGTTTATACAAATAAACAGTTCTATTTCAAACAATTCCGTTTACCATAAGTATACAAATTAATTGGCAAAAAAATTCTATTTCAAGCTATTGAATTCAGTTAAACAGTTCTAATTAAAACAATTCAGTTTAGCGTACATACAGTTTCAAAGTCAAAAACAGTTCTATTGCAAACAATTCACTTAAGTATAAGTACACAGTTTTGTTCTGTTTGACATATAGATAGGACCCTATCAGGTCATACTACTCCGAGCCAGAGTCGACCGGGGAGCAATGGCAATGAAAGCGTACTCTGCATTCCCCCAAAGCTCCAGCATTACTGGAAGCTCACCACCAGATCGTTTAGAGTTATATCCAGGACACACGTTGGGAAGGTCTTACCCATCTGCAGAGATGCAATCGATGCATTCTACAACCCCAGCTGAAATGGGCAATGCCATTTAGAGGTGTATTGGACTGATTTATTGATTCTATGGGATTTATTGATTTATTGATTCTATGTGATTTATTCTATGTGATTTATTCTATTTATTCTATGTGATTTATTGATTTATTGATTCTATGTGATTCTATAGTGAACGTGATTCCCAAACATCTGGGTATAAAATATACCAAGACAGTTGGACAAAAGTATCAAGGTTTATTTCATATCTGGGTATGATGTATAATGGTATTATAATGTATATTTATAGTATAATGTATATTTACAATATAATGTATAGTATAGTATAATGTATATTTACGGTATAATGTATAATGGTATTATTTTATATCTGGGTATAATGTATAATGGTATTCTTTGTGATTTATTGATTTATTGATTCTATGTGTTTCTATGTGATTGATTCTGTGTGATTTATTCTATTTATTCTATGTGATTTATTCTATGTGATTCTATTGATTCTATGTGATTTATTGATTTATTGATTCTATGTGATTCTATTGTGAACGTGATTCCCAAACATCTGGGTATAAAATATACCAAGACAGTTGGACAAAAGTATCAAGGTTTATTTTATATCTAGAGGTTAAGGAATAGCGTTTATGGTACATTTATTTTTACGTTTAAAAGCCTTCGATATAAGTATGGTATATTAGATGCCCCGGAAGCAATATTTCATTTAGTGAAAGCAACTTTCTTATAAGCATTATTCAAGGCACAATGATTACCTCGCAGGAATGCAGCCTTGAAGTAAGTGGGTTCGAATTCTGGCGATACTGTTACTTTTGATTTTTGACTAATAACCTTCAGAAAGATATCGAACCCCTTTAAGCAGGGACGAACTCAAAAGTGATGTACTCTTATGGACCCCCACACATGGCCGTGCAAAAGTGGGACGACCAGCACAAACATAAATTCAGCAACTATGTGAGGATGCGGGATGTTGTCCGGTAGACCTGCCTGAGGCGATGAACGATAGGGAAAAGTGGCGAGAGAGGGTCAAGGATAGCACGACATGATGCTGATGATGATGATGGGTTAAATAGTACCACTGCTGTTTTCTACAAAGATGGCTTTGACATTAAATAACCCACAAACGTTGTCAAGAAACCAGATCAAACCATATATATAGAAGTATGAACGGTTGACAGGTTGTCGATCATATAGAAACTTGATCTCTCTGATAAAAAGAAACTTCCAAGCTGTGCGTGTGTCAGTACTAACGAATACAACTCTTGCACTCAAACGAAACGCCTGAAGAAAATGCTAGATAACAACTACACAGGAATTCTTTGAAGAAATCCTGGAAGCATTACCTTATAAATCAGAAGCTGTACGATTACTTACCGACCATTTCACAAACAATTCAAGTTAGACGAACAAGACACGCAAATTACTATAAGAGAAATAAAGACGAACTCGAAAGCTCTTTTCTCTTATGGACACCAACACATAGACACACCAGCGTTAGCTGACCAGCAAAAACTTACATTGATCAGATCTGTACGAATACTGGATGCTGTCTTGGGGACCAACCAGAAGCGATGGACAATAGAGGCAGATGGTGAGAGAGACTCAAGGGACTCTGTGTTACTAGATTATCTTAATGATAACGATATATCACGCTTTCCGATCGAATGAAGATAATTTTCACAAAGCTGAATGGTTTCAAGTATTCCAATCTAATACTAATAATTATATAGTTTCAAGTATTTATTTCTATTTAATAAAGTTGATTTCTTTTCACTGTTATATCGTGTCAAGGTCCTAATAATAATCCTTATTAAACTATTGTTGCTTTCTAGTAACTATTCTTAAAACAAATACTTTACAGTTTTATTGTGACAGTACACTCGCCTTCTGCAAACACTGGGGTGATTTCACTTTCAATCTGATGGCTCTTCCGTTTGGCTGGTTGTATTATCAGATGGCATGATCGATCTGCTTATCTAACCGCGTTGTCTTTTTGTCCCGATAGCAGATCAATCGCTATTCGAGGTTGTCAGTCGATGAGTGGACTGATGAGACCACACAATTAAGAAAGTAAAAAAAAACAAAAACAAAGTTAAATGCCATCAAAGCAAGAACAGGGTGTAATGGTTAAAGCGATGGACTACGGAATCGTAGTAAGCGAGTTCGAACTCCAGTCGCACTATTACGTTCACTTTCGGGCAAATACACTTGGGAAAGGTATGAACCCCCTTATCCTCCAAGCTATGGGTTAAATAGTACCACTACTATTCTTCTAGGAGACTGTCTTAGGCATTAAATAACCTACTAAGGTTGATATGCCATTGAATAAAGAAACCAACCAACCGAGAACAGGACACAGCTTTGAAACAGTAGTAATATTTACTTCAAAAAAGGGATTTTAAACGGTACTAGCATTCACCCGTCTAGGTGTATCGTAGGGTTTAAACGGAGAGGTAATTCACGAATTAAAATCACTCAATTACTCGGCATAAGAAGTCAGACAAAGGGCTTCTCAAATTATCGTAAAAGGTTTTGGCTTTTCTGTTGTCGGTTATCATATTTACCAGCCCCTCCGCTTGGGCAGGATATGACACAAGGTCAATTTTTAAGCGGAGTTTTACAGGTTTGAATTCACAGTTTTCCTTCTCCTAGACTAGTTGCCTAACCAAGGTTGAAGAACCTAGTCTGCCCTACTATTTATCCATAGCTGGAGGGAAAATAATTGGATTCATACCTTTCCGAAGGGTATTAGTGCTATGTGAAATGCAATCAGTCTTGTCCAGGATTTGAACTCGTGTCGCCGGGTCCATTTCCTACGATGATAACCATTAAACCACGGGCACCTCCACCTCTGTTGTCGGTTATAAAGCAATGTCAAGTGGCGGAGACTAAGTCGCCTGGGGCTGTGGAATACACCGACTGCATCTCTGCAGAGGGGTAACACTACCCCAACAAATGCCCTGTATAAGACACTAAACAATCTGATGGTGAAACTCCAGTGATGCTGGAGCTTTGGGAAATGCAGTGTACTCCTTTATTACACTTGCTCTCAGGTTCACTCAGATCCGGAGAGGTAGCACCGGATTTGGTCCTATCTATCGGTCAAAGAGAACTAAACTGAGTATTTATGCCAAATTGAAGAGTTTGAAATTAACTGTTTTTACATTACAATTGTATGTTTAATCTGAGTACTTATCATATTTACCAACCCCTCCGCTCGGGCAGAATATGACACTAGATCAATTTTTATGCAGAGTTTAACAGGTTTTAATTCAGGTTTTTCCTTCTCCTAGACTAGTTGCCTCACCAAGGCTGAAGAACCCAGTCTATCCAACTAGTTACCCATAGCTGGAGGGAGAACAATTGAATTCATACCTTACCTAAGGGTATTAGTGCTATGTGAAATGCAATCAGACTCGTCCAGGATTTGAACTCGTGTCGCTGTGCCCATTTCCTACGACGATAACTATTACACCATTAATCTGAGTACTTATGTTAAAAGGAATTATTTGAAATAAAACTTTTTTGTCATTTAACTGAGTATAAACAAAAACCTATACTTATACTGATTTTAGTTGTTTGAAACGTTTATCAAAATGACAACGGTGTTAAATCAACCGAAAAGGGTTGATATACTAAACAGTCTGATGGTGAATCTCCAGTTATCTTGCAGCTTTGGGGAATGCAGAGTACTCCTTTATTGCCATCGCTCCTAGGTTCACTCAGGCCCAGAATAGTAGCACCTAACAGAGTTAAATAGAACTAAAAAGTGTACTTACCTTGAACAAAATTATTTGAAATAGAACTGTTTTGACATTTAACAGTTTGCAAACAAAGACTAAACTTATACTAAACTGAATTATTTGAAACTTTTGTCAACATGACTTAATTCGGCTTTAAATGACCCGAAAAGGGTTGATACACAGAAAAACCAAAAACCAACCAACGAAATTTTCAAAAACAGTTTTCTTAAATCAAGAAAGTGCTCAAATATTTGCCAGCAAAACAGGAATAAATGTATAATTTATTATTCTTAATATTTTGATTTAACAAAAAAATAAAAAAATAAAAAAATAAAATAAAGATATCTCTGATATTTATATTCCTGTAAAATGAATGTACAAAAAGATAATTATATATATATATATATATATATATATATATGCCATGGTAATATTTCGATGGTTGTATTTTAACCTCATCAATAGACACCACAATTTATGAATGAGTAGCTGTAGTTTTATGACTCAACTACTCAATATGGGTCGTGGATCTGTGGGGTTCTTCAACCCGACAACAGGAGAGGCGCACAGTTGACCTGACATTGGGTTCATGCACTTCACTTTACATTCACCATGCAGCTTTTAATGACTTCTGAGGTTTAACTTGCGAGGGCAAAAATTTCTGGAAGGGTTCTGTCGCAAGTTTCGAGAAAACAAATAATAGGAGACATTACTTTTGCAACATACCTCGCATATATATATATATATATATATATATATATATATATATATATATATATATATATAAAATTAACTTATAATTGGCTCCACTCGTGTTGAGCACTTTTGTAATAGTAGCATTGCAGTGTTCACGGAAGGTTTTAGTTTTCTTTTGACCAACTGACTGCATATCTCTTGTTTTTTTTAAAGGAGTGTGACAGTGTTGGCCTTTTCTTTCTTTTTGTCATATAATATTTTTTCTTTTTCCCCCGGGCGGTGATTCGAGATATTTTTATCTCTTGTTCCTGGCGGGTTTTTTTTTTCTTTTTTTCTCGTTCCGTGAATGCTGGTAGATATTAGATTAGTAAATATATACATATATATATATATATATATATATATATTCATATATATATCTATATATATAAGACAATTTGACTGTTTATTTGTCTGTTTAGGGCATTTCGTGGAAATAATTGGAGTTAATTTTTTTTAATATTCCTTCAGTTTTATGGAAAAAACTACCTTTCTAAAAAGTTTCCAGTGTAATTATCGAAAACGCGCCGGACAAATGCTCCCCATAATTAGGTTATTATCATTCTAAAACTAAATGGATAAATATGAGTAACCTACCCTTTGTAATAATCTAATTTTTATGTACCAAAAGCTTAATCAAGTATACATATCTATCTATCTATCTATAGTAAATGAATTTAATTTTGTCTTTCTGTTGTTTTTTTTATCTTGTTTGTCTTTTAATATCTAGTTTTTATAACTTATTACTACAGGCATAAACACCTTTTAGTAATGGTCACTTGAACGAAATTGATGTATTTATTTTCAAACTAATCACGGTCGTAAATAACTTTCGCGTGCATACACGATTTTAGCATAATGTTTCCCATCAAATTATAACAACGATGCATTTAAAAATTGTGCCTTAAGAAAGCGTTTACCGTAATCTCCTTTTGTCATACAATTCACGGAATCTTCTCTGTCCACTTTGAAGCTGTCTTATCGGGCTCCTTGAAACGGAAATATCTGTTTTCGGATATAAATGGAAACGAAAGACAGGCAAAATGCTGGGGAGTTTTCGATGTTTTGTTGACTGAGCAGCTCAGCTGAAGTTAGGTTTACGCTTCGGTTGTTTCTGAGGAGCTGACTTTCCTGCGATTGGTTCAGTAAATTTAGTCCCAAATTTGACATGGCGTATATTGTGCCTGTGCCTAGAAGTACAGAAATGTAGGAAAATGCAATTAAAAATATCTTTATTTAGTTTAGCGGAAGAGAAAAAAACCTTCAAGCAGTTTATTCCCTTTTTTATATTGTCATTTTGATAGCTTTTTACGGTACCCTCATTTTTCTCTTCCCTCTCTCACTCTCTCTCTCTCTCTATATATATATATATATATATATATATATATAGATGCCAAATGAATAGAGTGTTCGCCAGTGGCCCGCAAGACCGGGGTTCAATACCAGGTCCAGTCATAACACACACTCAAAAAATGGTACTTGATTCCGCCTTGCTAAACACTCAGCATTCTAAGGTAAGGATTAAGGGTAAAGTGGAGCAATCCAGGGAATGGAGTAGCACTACTCACTACACCTCAGTGTAGTAGCTATTGAAAAGGGAGCCTTTGGGTCACCCTCGAGTAAGTTCACCAACTTTATGGTACTTACTTTATACGTATGGATATACGGATGATTATCTGAGTAAATATCTAACACTATCTAATTCTAATAATCTTATGGTTTGAAGTAATTATTGCCATTTAATAACAGTCATTTATTTCCACGGTATTATCGTATAAAGTAACGAATACAGTGATACCTCGAGATACGAAATCAATTCGTTCCGGAGGAGATTTCGTGTCTTGGAGTTTTCGTATGATAGGACAAGATTTACCCTATAAATGGCGTTATTCACTGTTGTCGCCAAAAGCAGTCGTATAAAGTGTGAATCTTGTACCCACCCCTAAGGAATATACAAGCAAATGACAACAAAGTCATTTACATAAATTTTAAAAAAAAATAATAAAATCAATGGAAAATAGTAATAAATGTTATTACGAATAATGACACTTTACCTTTCGAGTCGAGCGTATTTGCCCAAGGGTGGTGTGAGGTAAGTTTGATGGAGGAGAAGGAGGAGCTATTTGCTTTTGAAGACCCTTCTATGTGTCAAATAGGACTATCTAATCATTTTCGAATAATTATTGTTATGATTAGTTATTTTAAACCATAAAATTTTAATGTTACATAGGAATACCTCATTAATAATATTCCTAATGTCAAATAGCAGCGCTTGAAACCATTTTGTTGTGTACAAACAAATAATCAAAATAAAATAGAATTTTCGTATTTAATAGAAATAGATAAAACCATTTGACTTAAATAGAATTATTGATTTTAAATTGAAAAACTTGAAACCATTTAAATGTACCCTAAAATCTCAACTAAAAATGAAGTTACCGACAAAGCTTGCAAATCATATATATATATATATATATATATATATATAAACAGGATTCGGCAATAAACAAACCAAATGATTTAATATTCTATAAATAACCAACCAACCAACCAACCAACTATATACCAACAAACTATTCACCCATAAATCTTATAAATATCAAAAATGATTTTATATTAAATAATCCATAATAATTTAAATGCCATTAAACAATAAACAACAAACACTCCCGCTAGTTGACATAGGTACTTATGTTACTTAATATATCGATGATGACTATTTTTGACATATAATATCGCGTTGAAATTAGCTCCATAGTCGTTAAACTCGTAGAAAAATACGTTAGTCAACGAGTTTGATGGACAGCCGTTAAACTCCGGGTCTAACTGAGACCATGGCTCTCATATAATGGTTTCCCTCAGGTGACCCAAACAATTCTAGAGTTAGAATAGATTAGTAAGAAATATCTGACAAGAGTGGTCGAACACTCCAATGGCCTAAACACCAAGAAATGATCAGCGTATTTTATAAGTTTGCTAGAAGGGGGCCCACGTTTTCCTTTTGATTTAAACTTAAAAATAGTAAATTGAAAAAATAATTTCTAGCTTAAGTCTGGCTCCCCGTTTAGGCCACAACGAATAGAAAAATCGGCAGTACCTAAAATGTAAGATGCACACATAGATCAGTGATCCCGTTGTCATTCATCATCAACGAACACAAATCAAAAATAGCAACACGGATGAGAAACCAGAATGAAAGGGGCGACAATATCACCAACCAAAGCGAAAATGAAGTAAACTGAAGAACGAACTGAATTACGATGAGGAGATGGGAGCTGACTGATCGCCGTGTAAGTCCTATATTACAGAGATCGGCCCTAAAGGTAATATATCAGTAATACGCTATTCTAAATCGTCGATAGACAGTATTCTCGACATTACAGATGAATTGTAGATAACATAAGCTGGGTTAAAAGAGGAAAAGATACGGCTTCTTTTTTTCCTTCGAATTCGTCTATATATAAATTACTTGGCAATGGCCAAGACATCAAGAAATGATCAGTGTATTTTATAAGTTTACTAGGAGGGGGGTGCACGTTTTCCTTTTGATTTAAACTTAAAAATAGTAAATTGATAAAATAAATTGTAGCTAAAGTCTGGCTATTTTTTAACATATGTCGTAGATGTGTAAAGTTAAATGTCATTCGTGTAATTTGCTTTTTTCCAAAAAAAATTCTTGTTTATTGAATGATATTCGTAAATACACTGAGGGTCACCGACAGATGAACATAGTCATACACACACACACACACATACACACATGCACTCACGCTCACAGAGAGAGAGAGAGACAGAGACAGAGAGACAGAGAGACAGAGAAATCTAAGTTTCAATAATTTAAATACCAAGTCAACAGATTGTCATCAAGCAGCATTGACTTTGTGTATACGTTATTCAAACTTTGATCCTAATATGCGCTATCGCTGATATCTCTGATTATCTATTATTATTGCAAGCCATTTAACGATATCATTAATATACCAAGTCATATAACGATATCATTAATTCACACACACACACACACACATATATATATATATATATATATATAGAGAGAGAGAGAGAGGTAGTTACAGAAGACAAGGACCACCGAAGTTTTGAAAAAAGCCCAAGTATAAGACCTCCATCGAACAAATATCAGTTGGATGAGTTACGGAATTCATGAGAAAAAAGAAACACAAATAAAGACAGAATGAAAAAGGTTTATATATTCATATATGTAAATATATATATATATATATATATATATATATATATATATATATATATATAATACTAAACAATCTGATGGTGAAATTCCAGTAATGCAAGAGCTTTGGAGAATGCAGATCACCCCTTCATTGCCATTACTTATAGTTCTACTCTGGCCCGGAGTGGTAGTAACAGATATGGTCATATTTCTGCGTCAAAAAGAACTAAACTGTAATCACACAAAACGAATTGTATTAAATCATCTGTTTTTCCATCTAAATGTGTGTAAAGAAAAAACTGTGTACTTATGCTAAACTGACTTGTTTGAAATATAACTGTTTTGACATTTAAAAGTGACTGAAAAAAAAATTATTCTAAATTGAATTGTTTGAAACTTTTATGGAAATGACTTAATTCGGCGTTAAATGGCTTGAAAAGGGTTGGTACGCCGTAAAACAACCAACTAAAAATCATTAAATGGCAAGACGCTGAAATTTGTAGATCATTTCACACATATCGTTAACAATATACCATCTACTCCAACGATGTCAATGTGTGTATAGATAAAGCAGGCGTAGCTATTGAAAGGTTAATGATTATATAGATACCTGATCTCTGTTGAAATAAAACGTGATTTTCAAGGTGTTGTAGTATTTGATCTAGTGTATATTTGTATCACTTAACGAAACACCTGGTGAAAAAAAAAAAAGCTGGATGATAGCTACAGATGACCGTAGCCTGTTGTTTAGATAGATCCTTGAAGCATGAACCAATAAAAACAGTAGTCGTATGGTCACTAGCCTCCCATCTCACAAAACATCTCATTGACTTTTTCGTATTAACTCCTACACATCGACAGAGTTAATCGACCTGAAAAAGTCAGATTCTTCGACTCGATCCTGACAGTGAATATGCAGTCTACAGGACTTAACGGAAACGTTAGGCGATAGGGATGGATGGCGAGAGAGAGAGAGAGAGAGAGAGAGAGAGAGAGAGAGAGTCCCAGAAATTCGATCTGTCGGCACATGATGATGATGATGATATATATATATAGTGTTTTTGTTACCATCGTAGAAAATTAACACAGTGACCCGGGTTCAATTACTGGACGAGGCTATTTGCAGTTTATATAACACTAATACACATGGGAAAGGTATGATTTCGAGTATATTCCCTCCAACTATGGATAAATAGTAGTGTAGATTGGGTTCTTTAACCCATTCGGTCAAGGAGAAAGAAAACTTTGAATTCAAACTTAAAATTTCATCTTTTATCGTATCCTACTTGTATGAATGGGTTTTGTATATATATATTTTCTTTTCTTTTCTTTTCATCATACAACGTTTGAAAGCACGGGCGATACTCTGCCCTAATCAGCCGCCTACCGGGAGTGATAATACGGTTCTAATATATAATATATATATATATATTCAAATACCTTGTTCGGTGGCAAAAGCTGCTTAGTAGCACCATGAGTGGCAGTACCGCCTGGAGCTACAGAAACCGTATTATCACTCCCGGTAGGCGGTATGACAGATCAACTAAAAGAAGAAATTACATTGTACGTTCATCATTTTTTGTGCTGTTTATGATTTTTAAAACGCGATTACTTTCGGCCATTGATGTTTTTACGCGCTTGCGGTAACCGTTTCTTGATGCTACGTAATCACATGGGAATGGTCATTCCACGAGAATTTCGTTGGTGCTGAAGACTTTTCGCACTTGATTAAATCAAACTTGATGCATATGGCCCCGTGGTCTGAAGTTGATATGTGGCAATTTCTATTTGCGACCAGTGATTGCTATTTTGGAAAGAAACGAAATGATTGAGTATCCTAGAAAACCATAACAACAAACGTCAATAGGAATCACATGGCATATCCAACTCTTTTTCACGCAGTCGGCACACAGTGTCTCGTGTCGGTTCTTCTTCCGCTCATGTGCCTCCTCCCGGTTTTCTTTCCAAGGTTCAGTCAATTCTATGAGGACATCATAAACGTCACACAAACCAATCGAGCTGGGCTGGATAGCACTTACAACAAAGTATCCTCCAAAGCGGGACACTCTTCTTTGAATCTGACCACGCTACAATATCTAACAGCTTTCCTGTATGGATAATGTGAACTGAAAATTGTAGAGATCTCTTGAGATCCACTGAAGCTTTCCAGTCACTTGCTCCATTTAGTAGTGTTATATTGGAATATTTTTTGTTTCCTCACAGAGCATTCACCTTCCTTGTGGAATTGAATTATGGGTTATTTGGCTGTAACAGGTTGTTGGCTTGCTGTCTCACATTATGCTCTTAAGAACTCTATGACGACGTCCAACACCTTGTTATGTCACCATGTGTACATCTGAAGCGATTGTGGACATGTAGATAGCACATGGCGCAAGGTATCCCGACAACTTTTACACGAAAAGTGCAGATCCGAATCAGTATATCCCCATAATTTCGGGTTAGTCACATTTGGTAGGAAATCATATGTAGAGCGAAGAAAGAATGTTACCGCCAGTGCAATTAAGGATTTCCACGATAATTTAATTGGTTCGATATCATTCCGTTTTGTTCAAGCACATTTTTTGTCGTGAGTAACATTAGTGGTTGTTCTCAAACATCTTGACTTCGCTTAGCATGTCTCTTTTCTCCTTTGGACCTGCTTTGGAGAATACTTTGTTGCAAGTGCTATCTAGCCCAGCTCGATTGGTTTGAGTGACGCCTATGATGTCTTTGATTCGGAGGCTGCATTCCGCCTCCTGGGCGGCCTTAACAGCCGAGTACTTCATACCTGATTTTATTTCTGAATACGCCTTCCGAATGATTTCGTTGGTTGAGTCCTTCATCATCATCTGAAGGCGTCAATTTTGAATTCTTCTACCAGTGAAGATAGTGGGAGCAGTAGGTTTCCAGAATTGGTATATAAACCTACTTTCGAAAAACAAAGAGGAACTTCAAGCCACTTACGCTGGTATTTGTTGTTATACTGTTGAATCCGCTCAACGCGAGATAGCACAATCTCATTCATCTGTAAGCGTCTCAATTAATTGACTTAAGACCATTCAAGGCTTCTTTCTGGACTTCCATACCCCAACGACGATCAGTCAGAGGGATTGAATAAAGACGCCCCAGACTCTTTACCGGCTTCTCCCTGACTGTTGGGATTGTATCACACCAAATTTTGAAATGGATCTCCCGGACAAATCCTCCGACGAACGATAGGCTTCAACTTTTCTTTGGCTTAGCTGTCATTCTCGACCATCTGAAAAAGTCATAGTACCTTTGTAAAAGGCCATCGGCGGCGATTTTGGACGAGATAAGAATGGTAATGTCATCTATAAAAGCTCTGGAAGGAGGAAGAGTCAGATGTTCATTTGTTATCACTCCTTTCGACATATTTGCTGCACCTCGTAAAATGAGTTCCATGGCTAGAACGAAAAGAAGTGGGGAAATCTCATATACCATCATGATGCCGATCTCAAGTGCCTCCCACTAGGTGGTATAGTCTTTAAGGGTAAATTTCATGAAGACTGAATTGAAGTATTTCATTATGATTTCCCCAAACTTTGTCAGTGAAGTTGAAAAAGTCGAGAGCTATCCGGATTAAGTGGTGCCGAACTGAACCGTATGAATTGGCAAGATCAAGTCAGATGACATGTAGTTCTGTTTTGTCTCTTTTGGCTGTGAGGAATGAGTTCCATATCATTTGTGAATGTTCCAGGCATATATATATATATATATATATACATATGTATATATATATATATATATATATATATATATATATATTAGAAATATAATTATATATATATATATATATAATCATATTTCTTATCTTTATTGCATAATGCAATTTTGATTTTAAATTCACACTGATTTTATCTTATTAAAAGATCGTATTAACAGAGCATAGCCCAAGAATATCCAAAAAAAGTATAAAATAAATAAATAAAAAAGTAATCAACATTTTATATTCAAAAGAATATCAAGTAAAAATGATCAGGAAACAACATCCTTTGTTTAAATTCAAATCAATTATCTAAATTAGATTCCAAGGAAGAATCTTAATTGGCTGAACCCAGATGTATTAGGATGGACGAAATTTGCATTGAGAATCCCAAATCTTGGAAAAAAACTTGCGGCCAAAAAGGTCAATAATTCCTCAAATTGAGATTAATTTTACGCTGAGATGATAAAAGCCAGTGTTATTTATTTGACTGACTTGCACAATTCCCGTCAAAAATAATGAGAAAATTTGTTTATTCAATGAAAGTTTTTCCTAGAAACAGAGCGTAGTAAACTGCCCCTGGCAAAAAAATATAAGGCCTTGAAAACGTTTCATCCATGTTTTTTAATCCACGAAAAATTTAGTAAGCTCAAATCTGAGTAAAATCTAGTTAATTTAATGGCCAAATATTCTGGCTTCATGAAACTCACTTTAGATAATTCATTTTCATAAGTAAATGAGATTTTTTATAATATAAGTTTGAGGAAGAAATAATGAGATCATTAAATTCCGAAGAAAAAATTATAAAATCATCTAAAAAAATGAATCCCGACCAATGGAATCTGCTTGTCATAACTGTTATTTACGATGCGATGGTGGAGTTGAAAGAAATGGACACAGTGGGCCGAATTCAAACCCTAGAGGAGGCTGTTTGCATTTCACATCGCAATAATATACCTAGGAAAGGTATATTTTCAATTATTTTCCTCTCAGCTATGGGTTAAGAGTTGTGCGCCCAGAGCACCTTAATCTTGGTATTGCAACTGGTCTATAATTCTTAATTCAAACCCGTTGAACTCCGTCAAAAAACTGACCTTGAGTCGCACTCTGCTCGTAATGAAGAGTTTGGGTTAATGTTTTTCATAACAAGAAATTTGTTCCTTACTTTCTGCTTATCTTCAATATGGAACCAATGGCAGGCATTTCACTCGAAACAAATGCAAAAATTATAGAACTCTTTTAAGGAAATGTGACCTGAAACTTTGCGTTGATCTCAGTGAGCAGTATAAAAAATGTGGCATAAGTTTAAAAGAGATGGGAATATCATGAATGGAAAGCATGTACATCACTGAAAATATCAGTCTCGAGACAAAATACTTAAAAGGGAAGAGTGTATATGGCGTATTGGCTAACATAAACGAGTTCGATTTCCAATAGTTCTATTACGCTCTCTTTAGGAAAAGTACCTATGTGAAATTTGTGAATCTACTACTTTCACAGCCGTGGGTTAAACATTATCACTACTGTTCTTCTACGAGGATGACTGTGGAATTAAATTACCCACAAAGCTTGATATGCCGTCAAACAAAGAAAACCCAACCCAAATCCCTTAATCCACCTTGCAAATATAAAATAAACAACAAAACAAATGAAAAATAAATGGGCGGAAATGGTATATCCAGAAATTACAATCTGTCCAAGAAAATGAAACAAAAAATTCACTCAGTCTATTAAATACTAGTGGGCCACCAACTTCTTTTCCGGAAACCAAACCTAGTATTAACAAGAAAAAAATAATTTAGTGGATTTTGCCGTCTAACTTGCAAAAAAAATTGTGCATTCATGTTTTTCATGTTACAATAAGGTTTCAAGAAAATAATACCGACTATTCATTTAAGAAGTATAATTGTTTCATGTAAAAATTACTAATACAAGTTTTATTTGACATACATTTTTATCTTTTAAATTGAAGATTTATATTATAGATTTAAATTACCATGACCAGAAAATCCAACAAGAATCTCACGTGGCATAGGGAACCACAGGAGGTGACCGTGTTCCTAATAAGGTTATGGATGTAACTGCAGGAGACGTTAGGTTAATTTACCATGACTTGTTAATTTGGAATTGCTTGTGGGCGATGAGGATCAGAAGCTCAGTGGTTAGAGTTTCGGCTTTGAATTCTGTGCTTGTTGGTTCAAGGGGAAATCACGGTATACACTGCTGATGAAACCTAAAAGCTTGAAATAGCTGTCCAGTGGTTTCAGATGTTACATGCAGTGCTTGCCAGATTTTTTGATCATGGTAATTAAAATTTACCCTATTTACCAACCCCTCCGCTCGGGCAGGATATGATACAAAGTCATTTTTAAAGCGAAGTTTAACAGGTTTGAATTCAGAGTTTTCCTTCTCCTAGAATAGTTGCCTCCCCCAGGCTGAAGGACTCAATCTGCCTTAGTATTTATCCATAGCTGGAGGTGAACAATTGGATTCATACCTTCCCCAAGGGCATTAGTGCTATGTGAAATGCAATCAGTCTCGTCCAGGATTTGAACTCCTGTCACTGTGTCCATTTCCTACGATGATAACCATTACACCACGGGCTCCTCCAAGGTCCAACCCCTCCGCTCGGGCAGACTATAACACAAGGTCAATTTTTAAGTGGAGTTTTACAGGTTTGAATTCAGAGTTTTCTTTCTCCTAGACTAGTTGCCTCACCAAGGCTGAAGAACCCAGTCTGTCCTACTATTTACCCATAGCTGGAGGGATAATAATTGGATTCATGCCTTTCCCAAGGGTAATAGTGCTATGTGAAATGCAATCAGTCTCGTCCAGGATTTGAACTCGTGTCGCCATGTCCATTTCCTATGACGATAACCATTATACCACGGGCACCTCCAAATTAATTAGAATTTACAAGTATAATGAATTCAAGTAATATTCATACAGTTATAAGGTTTCAAGGATTATTATCTCATACTGGTTATTTTCAAACTGATGTTTATATAGATAATGATAATAATACATTTTTGCACTGTTACTTGGTTTCACCTATTCCTCTCCAACTGATATATCAACTGACAGATGGGATAGTAACAGGTACAACCACACCAAGTAAATGTGGACCTGGGAGTAATGGCAATGAAACTGTACTCCAAAAATATGGCGTTCTACTCCTTGGGCCTCATTTGCTGATGCAGTTTATTGTCAAAACCAGGACACCACATTTTTGGAGGTGGTCTTATTTTTCTTCAGGGTATACAGTCGATGTATTCTAACTCCGCTGAGAGGTTGAGCGCCGTATAGATGATTGACCAGCAAGATTGGTTCTTTGGTTAATTCGTCAGTAGTTGCTCTCTGAGTCAGTTGATGGAGGTTTCATTTATGAGTCAATTATTTTTCATGTCAATGATAACTATTCGAAATTTACAAATCCCTTTTGGATCCATGTTTGGGCATTTCGTAGAGACCTCATAAGTACAGTGTCCATTTATTTCTGCCCCAAGAACCATTCAGCAGTAAGATGTCTTTACACAAAGACCGGGGTACTGTATATTACTCATGTGAGTATATTTACGGTTATTTTGTTCGGCTTCTTTGTTTAATAATATATCAATGTTTGTGTATTATTTAAGACCAAGGCCAACATTGTTGAAGAACAGCAGTGATATTATATAACCCATAATGGTGGTTATTTAGCTAAATTTCTAAGATGAAGCTTGATAATTGTTATTACTTAGAATATTCTGACTATTAACCTCATCTTTATTTTTATCATCACGACGGCCTTCTTCTGGTGTTTCGAGGACACATGGCACAGTGGATAATGCTTTTGGTTGGGAGGTGCTTTTGAGTGAAATCAACTGGGGTTTGCAGGTTCAATCCCAACAACTGGTAAGTGGGAGTAACGAGAATTACTTACTATGACTTAACATTTGTACCCAGCCATGGTTAATAAAACTGGAACTGTCTACCCTCAAATGAAGGGTTCAGTTCGGGATTCTGTGCGGGCTTCCGAGTTCGACATGAAACACCTGAAGTGAGCCAAAGGACATATCGGCCGAAACGTTGAGATTATAGCAGTAAAAATGAAGTCAATAGTCCAAATATTCCAAGTAATAATAAACATAATGGAGGGATGTGTAGGTTTGCACCTTTCCGAAGGGTATTAGCCCAAAAGTGAACGCAATTGCAAGATTAGAATTCAAACTTGCATACTACGTTAGCGTAGTCCAATACATTAGCTTTCATGCCATAGGGACAAACCCCATGTGACTATTCTAAAACTTAGGGGTGTTCTCGTGGTGTAATGGTTAAAGCGATGGACTGTGGAATCGTAGTAAGCGAGTTCGTACTCCAGTCGAACTATTATGTTCACTTTCGGGCACATACCCTTGGGAAAGGTATGAACCTCCTTATCCTCTCAGCTTTGGGTTAAATAGTACCACTACTGTTCTTCTAGGAGAATGGCTTTGGCATTAAATAATCTACAAAGGTTGATGTGCCATTAAATAAAGAAACCAAACCAAACCTATTCTAAAACTAGTATAAAGAAAAATATTCGGATGAAAGGGTCTCTTTAATTTTTAGTTCCTTGGGAAACTATCTGTTCCTCTCTCCTAGATATGGGGAGATCGTATGGCAGACTAGTTATTCTTAGCCTTCTTTAAGCAACCAGTCTAGGAAAAGGAAACTCTGAATTTAAAGCAGCTTTGCGTTGATATTGGTGTGGTGTCACATCCTTCCTATGACAGAAGAGATGGGTAAATTCATACTTTCGATTATTTATGAGACATATTGAGGAATGCATGGAAGTCATTTCAAAATGAATATGTTTCACTTTTAAATATTTAAGAACGATTATGTCATTTTGTTGAGCCAGCTTTTGCGTTTACTGAATAATTCTTCATAAAAGTTTTGCAAAGATCTGCATGGTTAGATTGGAATATTGGCACGTCCACCCTTGCTTCCATTTTATCGGATGCTTTTTACTTTCATTGATTTAATAAAATCGATTTGATAGGGACATTATTGATTGGCTTCTTAATAGAAAAAAAGCATAATGGACAAATGATATGGATTATTTTTACACAACACCGAGACAAAAGCAAAAGCTGCATTTTCGGCACGTTTCACCAGGATATTTTCAAATTTTAGAATCCAATGCATTTGCTATAACTGAAATAGCTTCTGCATGTGCAAAAAATATTGGTAAAATTGGGAAAAAAATATTCAGTTATATATATATATATATATATATATATATATATATATATATATATACACACACACATATATATATACGTATGTGTTTGTACGTGTGTGTGTGTGTGTGTGTGTGTGTGTGAAAAAAGATAAAGATAGAAACAAATAGACAGAATTTGGATATTAATTCAAGTGGCATATTCATACACACACATACACACATACACACACACATATACATACATATATATAGTCACATAAAATGTTCATTCAATTTATTATAAGAGATTTTTATGTTGGCATTAATAATATACAAGCACGCGAATACACAGACAGAAAGACATACACATATAGATATATACATATATATGTATGTATAATTGAAATTACCGCGAAAAATGACCAAAATGGATAAAACACATTACTCAATACACAACAAAGTAGAACAATATTACTATATTGTATTAATAAAATAAAACAGATTAAAAGAGTGTAAAAACTTAGGATGTGCTTGTCTGAATTATATATATATATATATATATATATATATATATATATATATATATATATATATATACGAGTCCAGTCGGTGTATTCTGCAGCCCCAGCCAACTGGGTCCCTCATAAACTTGTAAAGTACTCAATACTGGCTTCTAATGCAGAATAAAACCCAAAATAACCGAATGTTAATTCACCCCTATTCGTCAGTGTACTAGTTTCTTTCACGTCATTAAAAAGATATCATCAATATATATATATATATATATATATATATATATATATATATATATATATATATATATATACTTAATCAGTAAACCTAATAACTAATAGGGTGTCAGTGATATATACATTTATATTCAGTGAGAAGGGGGCGATGTGTAAATAAAACTTTTGAGAAGGCCCCCAAACGGTGCTGATTCTCTCCTGATGACCCTAATACGATTTTCTGAAGAGAAGAATTAAGGCTAAAACTTTCATTCAACCAAGAAAATCCCACTATGTAGAGTTACTCTGTGGAATGTCAATGGCAAGAGAAGCATCAGTCTGTCCGCACACTTTTTGATGAGTATCAATTACTAATCAAATAATTTTTTTCTTTAGGACTAGGCATAATTCATATAAATCCACATTTTTTCAACGAATATTAGATATCAATTTCAGCATGCAAGGCTACGAATAATTGAAACAATCTCCAGTACGCACAAAATTCAAACATTTGATATTAAACAAAAGTATTATACCAAGAAAAGTGTCGTCTTTTGAATCTTCTGAATCGTCCCAATGAACTCAATTCACTTATCCCAACACCACTTGTCGTACAGTTTCTTTTAGACTCGTAGTCAGTTCTCGAGTTGCATTCCTTCTTATCTCATTCTCGATCTAGAATCCCATTTTCAGAGGATGTGTTCGATTGGAAGAAGCAGCCTATCACAGGTACTCAAATTATCAATCTATTGGACACGCGGACGTGTTGTTAAATAATAAATAACCTGCATCAATTATTTGAGAAGTGTAGAAAAAAAATTCTAACCGTTAATGTAAACTCAATGTAATGTCATTTGAAAGCGAATACAATTTTCTGAAGAAAAGGATTCAGTGGAGAAAAGTCTGGCAAATAAAAACCTTTAAGTAACAAATTAAACCAGTTCAGCATCGCTGAAGTGAGCTTTTGTCCATGTCCATCAACGGTCTGATTAATTCCCAGCAAGTTAGATCGGTAAGATGTATGCGAGGTGACATCATGAAGGGAATAAAGGAAGTTTAAATTGAACAACGTGGAGTCACGACGAGAAGACCACCGACCAACCGAATAAGGAGAAAATAGCCAAATGGCTATTTTAAAAGTGATTGGGGATAGGATAATCGTATCGAGTGAATGGTAGAATTAAAAAGGGGATCCATTGTCTTTTTTCTAAATCAGGAAGCTGAACTATTAAATTGCCAAGAGTTTTAGAATGAAATGTAAATTTTACCGTTATTAACAGCTATTTGGTTTGTTTGTTTTTATTTTAAAAAATCCATTACATTTAAGACTGGAATAATCGATACCAATAAACATTATTCAAAAATCTGCTCACTGAAATTTTAGAAATGTGAAAATTACCTCTTTGACAGAGAATTAAAAATGGCTCCAGGAATAAACAAAGAAATATAGAATTAACATGCGAATTGCCTGACAAAAATATCTGGAGAGAAAACATGGAATTAAAGACAGGATAAAAGATGAATCGTCGGCGATATTTGTCCATTAAATGCACACGTTGAGGCATCCATATTGGAGTGGTCGAATTTAGTTCAACATTTTTTTTAAAACTGCCCTTTTCACCAACGTTTGCTTCAGCTCATGAGGATTTGCATATTTACGGTTATTTTGGTAAGGTGAGTGAGAATTAAATTTTTCATAATTCATAATTATTATTAGTAGTTGTAGAATTACACTTCTTGTGAGCTTCACACATCAGCGTTCCACTGGAGTTTGAGTGACAGCAAGTCTACTAAGGTTTCCAGGACTCTTCTCAGTATGCTAAGTATTTGTCGCTGCCTCCCACCAGACACGACTTGACACAAGGTCAAAAGCCCGAAGGCCGATTAAAGTGGGGATAAAAGGGAGGGGAGGTCGGGAACGAATCGAGACTCGAACCCTGCTTGTCAGTTCTGCTCATCAGCTCACTTAGTGCAATGTGAGCCTGATGAGGCAAGCAGTTTCACGAACCCAAATGTGGGTCCGGGCACGTATGCCAGTTAACGGCTTAAACTAGACGCTTGGTCTAGTGCCGTGCATGGGGGACAAAGGAGACAAAAATGCAGCTCGCCCACCCGAAAGTAGCCTAGTCGAAACTAGGTGCCTAATTAAAGGCCCCAAGTCTGCCATTGTTCCTTTTCCAGGGCCACGCTCCGGACCGAAGTCCAGAACAGGCCCCGGGGCGCTCGCCAAGAGCTAGCCACTCTTCTCAGTATGCTAGCCGATCTTAACAATACTGTAGTTTGGATGGTCTCGTTTCATCCGCCAATTTTTAACACTTCTTGCTCTGACCAACTTTTTGGGAACCATTTCAAGCATGCCAATTACAATTGGTATAACCGTTTCATGTTCCGCAGTTTTTTTTTTTTGTTTTTTTTTTTGTTTTTTTTGTTTTGGTCTCTTGCAAGATCCAAGTAACTTGTCTCCCTTTTCGTTGATGTTTTATTGTCTGCCAGGGCAGCAACGTTCGCTATTTGGCAGGTTCCCTATGTTGTTGTCGTAGTTGTTCTTGATGTTTATTATGATTAGGTCTGATCTTCTGACCGGGATAAGATTATCTGTTTGTATCTCAAATCCAAAGGAATTTTGTTCCTCTCATTCTTCAGGACGGATTCTGTTTTGTGCGTATACCATTTCATAGGGTAGTCAAATTTTAGGTTCTTGCACAATTCCCAGTAGATAACCTTTCTCACCCAGTCGTGTCTTGTCTTATTCTCCTTTGGAGCTAGTTTGCTGCATTTGCTTATGATGTGATTAATCGTTTCGTCTTAATCACCATATAATATACATTTGCTAATCTTATGCGTTTTAACTTTCTTTCCTATTAACATAATTGGTCTTTAGGATATTTGTCTCGTTATCAAAAGAGATTCATTTTCTCTCTTGATGTTTCCATTTTTAAAACCTTTCCGGGTATTCTCGTATGATATTTCAACAGTTTGTCGTTTGAAATATCTCTACTGATGAGTTCTCATAGAACGAAACAGATCTGTCTGTGGATGACTATATATATGTATATATATGGGGGTGCTTATCTGTATGAGCGTGTGTATGTTTAAGTGAGAGAGAGAGAGTGAGAGAGAGATACTCGTGTTTATCGATACAGCAGTGACTAAGAGTCCAGTGTAAACAACTAAACTCCTTGCAGTAGTAAAATTCCGTGCAGAACCAGATATATTTGACAGACAATGTGATAACTGAAGAATGGTGCACAAACCGGCTCACTGACATAATAGTTGGACTGTTCGCCAATGCTCCAGGAAACCGGGATTCCATCCCAGGTCGAGCCATACCAAAGACTTAAAAAATGGTACTTGATGCCTCCTGGATTAACATTCAGCATTATAAGATACGGATCAATGGTAAGTGGGGCAATCCAGGGAAAAGACTTACGCCATCCCCTATACCTCGATGTCGTAGCTATTGAAAAGGGAACATTCCAGTTGTCCTCGACTACAATCAACCAACTTACGATATCCGAAAACAATCTTCACGGTTTGAAATCATAGTTTTCTTTTTTCCAGAGCAATTGAGGCAGCAATCCTATAGTGTTCAGTCTGTTGTACTATTTTACCCATATTTGATTTCTTCCGAACGATACCTGCCAATTTTGGATTCAATATATATATATATATATATATATATATATATATATATATATCCAGTCAGCATCGGAATACATTGGTGTGGAGTATTCGTGTATAGAATATATGAGAAATATCATGAAAATCTATGAGTGTTCGATGTATGGTTATTGTTACATATCTTTTTCCTTCCAGGTTTATAGAACAAAAACTCACAGAGTCTATATAGTGCAATTAGAAGGGAACCCAAACCTGGTTAAATTGTCATTATAAATTTATTTCGCTGGAGAATATTATACTTTCTGTCACGTCGAATGACTTTACTTGTTAGACTTGAGACGGAGAGTATAATAATATTCTCCGGTGAAATAAATTAATAATGATGATTTAACCAGGTTTGAGTTTGCTTCTAATTGCACTATACATGCATATAAATGTATATATATATATATATATATATATATATATAAGAAATAAAAGCCATCTCAAATTTCTAGAGGCGATTTATATTTCAATGAATCGCCCCTCTCTGTGCAGGCAGTTAAACAGTCACACGCTTGATATATTTGGGGAACTTCTGGATACTGGGGTTACTTAAATTTTCTCCCCTCTATCCGGCCATTCTACTTATATATTATAGATATATACCCCGTTTTTATTTAAATTTTCCGATGTCCTTAGCTTGAAAAGTACCGGACGAAAAGGGACCTTCGTTGTTTTATAGTTTTACTTAGTTCCCCTACTATAATAACCAATGGTGTCTCTACTTATGATATTGTATAAATTTTGCTGTCCTCATAAACTAATTATATATATATATATATATATATATATATATATATATATATATATATATATGATTCAGTTTCTTCTCCTCAAACTATTTTGGGCAACCAGTTTACAAAAAGAAAAAGACCGAACAGAGACAACCTATACTTCTCTCAAAAATTGACCCTATGTCACATTCTACCCATGGTGTAGCGGTTCGAGAATACATTGGAAAAAAAGACAAACGTATTCCGTGTATAAGTTAAGCTGACATGTAAGAGATTAATTTTATATCGAATTTATACTCTCAAGAAATTATTGAGGCAATAATTCAAGATAACTGCTATAGTTCCCGTTACTATGTTTTAGAGTTTGACATATTTATCCAGAAAAAGAAACTTAGAAAGCAATAGGAGATAGGTTTTAAATATCGAAAAATTCCATAGCGATTTTCAAAAAGACGGTTACATTCTTTTAAAAACATTCTGTAGTCTTTACTGGATACTTTAACCTCTCCTATTAAATATTTTAACGGATATTTACTGTTTTCGGAGAGGTTGTCAAAGGGTTATTTATGAAGCTGTAGCACAACCCACGGTAATTTATATTCGTAGGATTACGAAGACATCTTTATCTGCAGAGTTTCTAACTCAATAGGACTTCATCTTAAGCATAATAACACAAAATCATTCTTAGACATCACGTATCAGTATCAGCCGAAAAAAAATCTTTAAACATCCGAGGGAAAAAGTTATTAAAATGGACAAGTTCCGTGATGGACTGATGTGGAAAGATAACTCATATTGGCTTCAATATTAACTCGCATGGCATATAGATGGCGCCTGTTGAGTCTATCTGCGCCAGTTTTCACATCACATCCTCCATCTTGTAACTGAAAGAAGCAATGTTCCCTAAGATTAAAGTGAATATTACTCTACACTTGTCCGGGGGTTAGCTCCCTTATCTACAGCTGATCATATTAAGTCTGCTCGGTGTAAAGATATTTTTACCAGTCATTACCGCTTGTTGGCCGTGGCTTATGCATATCTGATCTTGACTTGACATATTCTTTTCCGATCAATCGACCTCCGTTTTAAAGTGTACGAAGGCAAGATGAAAGATCAGCAAAGCGGGTTATCCGTACTATACGATGTTCAGAATTATTGTATTGAATTATGAGAGCTTGATAGATAATAGAAGTGTTGACATGAATAGATTTTTAGTGAATGGTTTGGAATGAATATTAAGTAAAACGAAGAGTTACGATTAATATCTAAACGATTTTTTACAGACTTACAATGGGATCTCGAATACAATCTAAGCTTAACTTTTGTAAATATCATTTTAGCGTCTCGTTTGCCTGTTAAAAAGGATTTAAATCAATATCGCCCGGTAGATCAGGGCAGTAGAATACACGGACTGCATCTCTGCTGAGGGATAAAACCTCTCATAAAAGAGTGTTAAGGCTCATGTCCTGGAGTAACCCTTCATTGACATTACTCCTGTGTCCTATCTGACTTGGAGCGTTGTCTCTCATTAGAGTCCCATCGATGGGTTAATTAGAGTTTACCATTTACTCTACTTAAAAACTATTTAATTGTGGGAATACAATTGATTAGTATTAAATAAAATTATTAGTATTAAATAGAAAGACTTGAAACCATTAAACGATGTGCAAATGAATGATTAATATTAAATAGAATTATTAGTTGGATAACAATAATTGAAATCATTTAATCGTGTGCGAACAGTTAAACCTTGTCTAGTTTGAAAATAGCGTTATCCACATACAATTCAATTACAAACCACACACACACACACACATACACACACAGACAGATAGATAGATAGATAGATAGATATGAACAAGATTTTACATTAAATGCCCTACTAGTGTTGATATGCTATAAAGCACAATTACATTGGTATAATTCCGTGTAACATTTTAAAATCATTATATCAATGACCCGCAGTTTGTTTAATTTATGATGCAACAGAAATGCAGTCCACATTCAAAAGTATCACTAGTGTAGTCTAAATGAACTTAGGCTGATGGAAAATGTAGTTCCATCTAACGAATGTCTTTTTTTTTTCCTTATCCAGTTGACTTCGGCTTTAGAATACATTGAGTGCATTTCTGTTGAAGGATAAGTCTCACCAGAAATGCTGGAGCCTTAGGAAATGCAGAGCACCACTTCACTGCTATCACTCCAAGTTCCACTCAAGCCTCGGAGTGGTATCACCTGAAAGGGTCCTGGCTACGGGTCAAATAAAACAGTTTGACATTCAGACTGTGTGCAAACAAATCACTCAAGCTGAATTGAATTGGTTGAACGGTTTGATTTTTTAACTGTGAGTAAACAGAAGACTGCTTAATTGAATTGTTTGTGATAGATAAAAATACTTTGAATCATTTGATTTGTTAATTTAGGCTAAATTGAATTGTTTGAAATAGAACTATTTGATCATTTAACTGTGCGCAAACAAAGGACTGGTGTTTCATTCAGTTGTTCGGGATACATAGTGTTATGTCCTCGAAAAGGATATGAAATAAATAAGGCAAACACGTACTTGGAGAAAAGAATAGAAGTTATTTAATATAGGAAACAAGTAACACAATGTTGCCACTGTAGCTATAGCTACTAAACTTTTTGAATGTAATACAGTCAATTGTGATATCGTTATTGGAAGAGTCCATTGTGTATCGGAATAGGATGATACTACAACACACAGAAATACTTGGAACGATTTAACTTAGGTGATTTCTGTTTACAAATCATATATATCTAATATATGTTTAAAGAGGATTTAAACAACCTACAATAGTTGTTCTGCCATAAAACCCAACCAAAACAAATGTTAATATGTTTGATATATATGTATAAAGAGGGTGTGGAGTTAAATAACATACAAGTGTTGATATGCAATAAAACGCAACCAAACCAAATCTTATAGATTTAATATATGTGCATATATCGGATTTAGTATTAAATAACCTACAATGGTTTGATATGCCATAAAACCCAACCAAGCCAAATCTTATATATATATAATATATATGTATAAAGAGGATTTGACATTAAATAACATACAAGGGTTGATGTGCAATAAGACGCAACGCAACCAAACCAAAATCTTATATATTTAATATAAATGTATTAAAAGGATTTGGTATTAAATAAGATACAATGGTTGGTATGCTATAAAACCCAACTTAACCGAATCTTATATATTCAATATATATGTATAAAGAGGATTTGGCATTAAATAACATACAAGTGTTGATATGCAATAAAAACGCAATTAATCCAATTCTTATATATTTAATATATATGTATAAGAAGGATTTGGCATTAGATAATCTCCAATAGTTGATATACCAAAAAAATCAACCAAAATCGTTGCTATCATGACATAGACAGTTGTACAT